>JARKHS020014397.1:0-76403 GCA_030143305.2 Amblyomma americanum
CCCCAGAATGAGCGAGACTAATAAATGCAATGAAAAGTGCTAAACATCCAACAAGTACTCAGCTGCCCACAGTGTGTGCAGAGAAAGAAACTTACTTGCTGGCAACGAAGATCTCATCCAGTGCCTGTCTATCAACGCCAGGGAACTTGTCATAAAGTTGCTTATGTTTAAGCTTGGTTGCCATATCCATGTAAGTATTGTTTTTTGTCTGCAGATGACAGCGACAAAATCGGAGCACGAGTAAGAACGACACGCTGATACCTGAACATTAACTAGTTTAGGCAGAAGAGAATAGAAATGCGACAATGAAGGCAGGTGTGCAGAATGTTCATACCCAGTCCTTTCGTTTTTCTTCCAAAGCTGCCTCCATTTCCATGATCTCGCGAAAGCTCATTTCATGCGGTGCCTTGTTCCAGCGTGGGTCATCGTTCAAGGCTGGAGGTGGGATGCCACCATTATAGGAAGGGTATTCTGTTGAACTGCCCTCGCCTAATGATTGCATGCCTTGTGGCTCATCTGAAACAGTCAAGCCAGCATGACCTCACGCATGCATTAAAACACTCATTGTCAGCACTATATGGATAAACCTGATTGAACTTTCAGAACACTTGCATCAACAGACAAGTGCATGACCTAGTAAAACTTTATTAGACATAAGAAGTCTCTTCTGTTCTGTTCTGAAGTCTGAGTAGTAGTGGTTTAGTTTCAGGTGGATAAAAAATGACAAAAAGAGTATGCAAATACTGCTTCCATCCATCGCATGACATCGCAGAAAAAAATGAGCAAGGAAAGCCGAAACTAACTTTCACGCGTGTCAGCTGCCATCTCCAACATTTCTTCTTCTTCCTTTGACATGGTCTGCCTCAGGGTATCCATCCAAAGCTGATGCAGCTGCCTCGCAAAGTCGCTGTTCACAGTGATGTTAAGGTCAGTGCTTCGAAAGGCATCTGGACAGACAAAACAATGTGAAAGCAATTATGTTTTGTTTTGGTGCAACAGAAGGCAACAAAGGGCTCAGGTGCTCAAACTTACCCATGGAAACGTGCAGTCCTTCAGACCCAAAAGCTTCGACTAGCTGGCATGCAAATGAGTGGTCAAGCTGGAACGTGAACTCCCTGTCGACATTTGCTGGCTTTTGTTGCAAAGCTTTTGAGGATGTTTTCCGTTTTGAATCAGACGGTTCTTTTTCAACAGGTACAGTATTGGTTACGAGTTTTAGAGCTTTACCACCTGGCACGGCATCAGCTCCAACGGTCAATGGTCTCCCATCTGGCTGCATCTCTTCACTCATTGCTGCTACCAAAGATGGAGCAGTGGCCTCAGGTTGCTGGCTTGCAATACTGCCAGTTGCTTCGCAATCTTCACTAATAACAAGAGGCTTAAGGTCACACGAGACATTTGAATCCAAAAGAAGGTCAGCTGCCCATGCATGGTCTCCATGGCAGTGCTGAAATATGTCCTCCAAATCAGGGGGCTTTACACCTGGCATGCACTGTTGAAGCAGCAACAGCTTACCTTCGTAATCTAAGTCATCTGCAGGAAGGTCGTCAGTGTCTGTACTCCTGGCAACTGTGTTTGGCCTGTATGCAGGAGCAAGATGTATGTGTTCCTCCAGCCCCTCTCCAGCATCTCTGGCCTGTATAACAGGAAGCTCATCAGACTCGCCGAGCAGAACTTTTCCCACTACCGCTATATCTGTGGGGTCAGTACAGCTTGATGCATCGACGCGCTGCGTTGTAGTCTTAACTTGAGGCTCTGGCTCGATGGGCTCATAGACATTAAACTCGGGCAGAGTCCAAGTACTGCTGCGGACAACTTTTTCAAGCCCGAAAATCGGCCCGCGAGCTGAAAAACGGTTCACCCTGGAGGTTTCCGCAGCCCTGGGAACAGTATGCGGAGCTTCCTTGACTGGACTAGAGTCTGCGCTGTTCCCATTTGACCTCTTAGGACTTCCTTTGCACCTGCGGGACCTCTGCTCCTTTGGAGTCTTTGCTGAACAATTTGTTTCTTCCTCTCCTGGCTCCCAGGGAGCAGTAAACTCTGCAAGTTTTTCCATCACAGGGACGTTATCACCCCTCGCTTGGTTGCTATGATGCCTTGGAGACTCTCTTGGTGGTTTTGGTGCCTCAGTGCCACTTTCTTCAGGCCAAGCTTCCACTGGAGCATTTAAATCCATGGCTGTAGACTCTGGCAGTTCCTTTTCACTGCCTGCCCCAGGTTCCAGGCTGCTGTTCTCTTGCTCCGACACATCACTCTCTTCCGGTATAGTGTCATTCGCTGGCAAGTCTGCTTGGACCAGCGATGAAAGGCACTTGCGGGAAGCCCAGAGAAAGTCATCATCGCGTTCTGTCCCATCCTCCGAGTCATTGCCATCGTGACCAGATGACCAAGAGTCTGAGTTCTGACGGCTTCTGCTTCCAGACTCCTCACTGTCATTTTGAACAAGCGCCATTAGATCTCCTAAGCTTATAGTTTCTTCAGGGGCTGCAGTCGAAGTTTTCTCTGATGATGAGGTGCTAGGATTTTGTGATGCTTCTATTGCTGGCTCCAGTGGTGGCTTATCAATAGGCTTGGGGGAACCACTAACACTGCTTTCATTAATCTCCAGGGCTGAAAGAGTAGCTGAGCTTAATAAGTCTGGGTCTTTGGGAAAGAGCCCGAAGCTTTGACATAATGATTCGCCAGTAATGTTACGATCATATCGTTCCAACATAGAGTCTATAGTTCGTCTTGGAACCCCGTGCGTATTCCTTTGAGTCAACTGCCTTGGATCAAACTTCCAAGGAGTGTCTGCCTCCAAAACACACACATGATATTTTGACCTCAATGCCAATGCTACATAAGGCATCATTTCCCACACTTCCACATTAGTATTGTCTATAACAATGGGCGAACGCCTTTCCTGAATACACTGCTTGGCCCTTGTTTTATTCCATTCATGTGCCTCTGACAGGCGCGTCTTGTCAAAGCAGTATTTAACACCCTGGTAAAAAAAATCGTCTGCACTCAGAATGACACCACGGCCACATATTTTCTGTGCTAATGTAGTCTTTCCACTACCTGGAAGGCCCCTCATCAGAACCAACACATTCTGACCACTGTCCACCAAGCTGCGCATCTTCTGCAGCTCCTTTTCAGAAACAGACATCACTTTGGGCTTGTCACGACCGGGAGGCGAAGTGATGTTGAATCCTAGCTGGCCGCTTGAACTTGCCAGCTGGCTCCAGGACAGTGGCGGAACTTGACACTGCTCTTCCAAAGCAACAGAACGCTGGGTGGCAGCTGGCTGGCAGAGGTTGGGAACGAAAGGTGCAGCATTTACATAGAGTGCCAAGTCTGATGATGCAGGTGCACCTGATGTATTGCTATCGATGCCCAGGAGGCTTTCACGCTCACTCTCCTCGCTTGACTTGTGCACTTCTGCTTCAGAAGTGATAATGTTCTCTCCAGCAGCGATGCTCTCACTGCTGGTGGACGAAGACAAGTTGCTGGGCTGCCCCGACTGGGCAGTGCTTGCAGCACTGGTACCGGAGTCTTGCGGCAGTAGTGTGAAGAGTGCTTCCAATGCATTGTTCACTGGAACAACAGTGACAGAACAAATACTTTGATGAATCACTCTATTAGTACCAAATGCAGTAATAACAGGTGAACTGCTGTGAAGGCCCCATTGTGCAAGTTAAGCACCAATACCATGTTGACATCCTATTTGCGCCAAGTCTCCTGACATGCCAAAGAGGGATACCCGTTCCTCCGATACTATTAAAAAAAATGCATGGCAGTACCTTTTTTTTTTTTTTAACACCGAGCAAACATTACCTTCTCCTCCACCTCGTCCCCACAGCCACTGGCACGAAAGTATTCACTGGCCTTAGCTCAACTGATACGCCGATAATTTTCCACGCGTGAATAAAGCAAGCGGGTTTGTTCACTTTTGTGAGCGGAGTATAGTACTGTCAAACAGTGCAGTGCTCTCGTGTCGCCAATCGCAAGATCAGTTCAGTGTGCTCTGCGTCAGCTTCAAATCTCTTCGTAATCAATTGACCGTAGCATGTTACAGTAGGTCAAGACAGGAAAAACGACAGCGCCAGATAGTGCTGACGCGATGTAGGCGATAACGCACGCTTCGCAATGACATCAAACAACTTTAAGAACGTATAGGGTGGAACAGGCAGTCTGGCTGCAAGATCAATTATTGGAAGTTTTAAAGGAGGACAAAAAAAGCCGCTTCTTACCGTTGAACTCGCATTCGGTGAGCACCATATGTATGACATCAGCATCAAGCTTGCCCTGAAACATTTCCTGGATATTTCGAAGGCACTCAGCGGGGTGGATATCTTCGCCGATGGCAAAACTATTGCGAATGATGCCATCAGGTAGTATGGCATCGCCGAATGCTTGGAACTCATCCGGTCGGTAAAGACCGCTGGTGCCAGCAGCAGAATCGGCTGCAGATCGTTGCAGGACACGTTTCTTACGGGGCATGACCAAAGTGTTGAGAGGCAGTCGCCTTGTTACGTATGCGGGTACCTCAGGTAAGAATTTTGCTCAGAGAAAAACACTCTGCAACTGGCAGTGCTACAGAACGACGTATTTGTCATCTTCCCGCAAAAATCGACACTCAAGCGCGCCGCAATCTTGCAATTTACCAAAACAAACTCCATCGCATGTTATGACACGGCTGACTTTGCCGTCGATGTTACTCGCGCGGCGGGTGACAACCATCTAAAAACCTGAGACGACACTAATTAAAGAAGCGGAAGTTTAACAATGTAATTGTGGCTTTCTATTTACGTAAAAATTATAAAATGTCTCAACATTATTCATAAAAAAATATAATTGTAGCATTCATTTTGTTCACGCATATTGCTTTTTCTTGGTCTCAGTATAAAAGTGTAGTACATGCCGGACCACCCTGTGACTTCTTCAATCATGCCTGTGATGTGCACGGAGGCGACGAATTGAAAATAATTGTTTCGATTGCAATTATTTGAATCAACATTCAGCAGAATAATTTGGCTAAATATCGATGCAGGACACGCAGAAGGTGGGCTTGTACTTTACTTTCCTGTTACAACTCGGCTGCGATTGCTGCACCCGTTTGGTAGCGAGTCGGCACTGAGCAGCTTGCGTGACCGTGCGCTGCTGCCCTTCCATTTTTTGTTAAATATATCTACGTGCAGATTTGTCATTGACGGCTGAGACTTCCGATTTTAGGGACGCGTTTCACGCACTATCCTGGGTCTCTTAAGTGTACCAGGACTTTCTTCAGCGAAGAACAAAAAAAAAAAGTCGCCCTCTATAATCGAGAGTGTAGAGACCTACTCTTTAGTATCGCTGGATGCAGTGCCCAGTACTTCTTGCACGTTTGAGTTTGCAGTCTGTAATTGTTAAACAGCACAATATACGTCTGAGGAAAGTAGCCGGTTAGTACTGTAAGTTCGTTTGCCTGTTTGCGTAGGCGCCTGACGCAGGAACGCCCTTGGTAGTAGCTACGTTATGTCCGGCGTTTGCTTCTCGAGTGGCATAGGATGGACTGAAATCATCGCTCGCCGGCGCAATTCTGTTCGGAATTCTCGTTATCCTTACTCTATGCTATTTTGTTGTTGCATGTATTTCTTCTTGTAAAGGTCGCAGCTTGCCTGAATTGCAACATTTCTTTTTTTCTTGTTGAACAAAATGGCTCTCGTCGGACGGGTGATATGAGCGTTGTTATTCGATCGGGTGACCATTTTTTTTGTTAACTTACCTGGCGCTAGGCGATTTTTGCGTCGCGGGTTCTCATTTCTGCTTCGATTGTGAGCATGTGTTATAACCATTACTTCTCGGACCCTACAATATTGGGTGAAATTCGCTGACTAGTCAGCTACGCAGTTCCGCTGTGTGCGATGGTTTGATCACCCGTCCTTGCCGTTACCAGCCTTTGGAGTTGGATACTGTTGACGCATGATGCGATAGCGCTTATATAAGTTTTGTCGCATTTAGCATTTTTATAGTGCTCATAACCTTGTTTGCGCCCTTGCTTTTTTTTGTTGTTTCTTGAACGCTTGCCGATGTCTGATCTCTTGGCGCATCCTCATTAGTTGCCCCCTTTCGCCTTTCTGCATTTCAGTCACCGTGGCGCACGCTAACACGACAAATTCGTCTTGCCTCCAGTATTCGTTTAGGAATCTAGTGAGTGCCAAATTCTTGTTCTTAATCTCGTCCTGCTTGTGCCCTTGTTTACATGGCACGCGAGCACCTCGGCACGTTGATGGAACTTGAGTGCCTCGAGCTCGCATGCGTGTGTTCAGTTATCCCGGTTGCCTTGTAACAAAATGTGCAGTCGTTTTCATTTGTTTTGTACTGTAACCCAGCAGCCGTTCAGTTTCCACGGGACCAGCACAAATGATTTTGCATTCCACTACTTGCAATTTAGGATGTCTTTTGACACTACACTCGCCCTTTGCACCTGATCATGTCACTGTCGTCATAAATGGTGGATAAGGTGCAGTTTACCAACTGACAGGCAGGATACAATATTGTGCAAGTTGTTCATGCGAATACTAAATCAACTATAGGTTGAAATGCTCTCAAAGTCTGTCATGGTAAAATTTCAGTGCATGTTGATCTTGTATCTCTATGATCAGTATGGGCTTTGACTGATGTGGGCATTAGTGCCGGCAGCTGTTGTGTGCATGCGTTTTCGTGCACGCATTACAGGAAGGCATGTTGAGCTCTTGTAGCTTCTGGGCAAATATCACCACCTTCTCTTGATACGCGTGTCCCATGCTGTATGAAGCATAATGCAGTATGATAACTAGATGAATTGAGGAGCGCATATGTGCCAAACCTTTTTGTATTGCATGAGCAAATGCTGATTAGGAAAAATTTAAGCCAGACAGCGTGTACCTTGTTTTGCCTAATCAACCTGTAAGTGTTCTGAAGGAAAGCTGCTGTAGCATGCTTATTTTTACATAGTTTGTTCAAACATAATGTATCTTGTTGCTGCCTACTTGTGGTTGCATGTTGTACTGTTCTGTTCTGCTCTAGCCAGGCGTGACAAAGTGATGAGCAAGGAGGTGCATTTGGCTAGGTTTCTAACGTTAAATTCTTAAATTTTGTATTAACACCATGTGCTACTTTCAACCTCTAGATGAGTCTGCAAGGTGCCAAGACTGCTTGTGGTGCGTCTAGTTTCCCCGTCATGGCCGCTATAGTAGATAAAACTCGGGAACCAGGCAAGCAGCTTTTCCCTTCAAAGGACTCCCTTCCAGCCAAGGGCTTCTGTTGATTCTCATGTGGTTGATGAGTGGCAGATGAAAGGGGACAGTCCCCTTTCTCCATGGTTGGGGATAATGTCCTCCCTGCACTGTGACCCCAGTAGGTTCATGAGAAAAGGGGGTCCATTGATGAGTAAAAGCTGTTTCCCTTTATTCTTAAACTTGTGCCTGACTATAGTCCCTGAATCGCTGTAGTGGCAGTTTTGCAGATGTCAACGCAGAGGCAGGATGCCTAGCATATGAAAAAGCCCACGCTGCAGTAAATGTAATAAAACAGTGTCATGATTGAAGAGAAGTTTTTGCGAAAACGAAAATTATAAAACAAACAAAATCAAAAAATTTCTCAAACTATCATGTCTGCCCACTGTGAACAGAAGCCTGTTTGCTGCTTCTATTGCAGTTAAGCTTTTTGCATGCATGTTCCCTATGTGTATAACCATTGTCTGTACGGAAAGAAATGTAGGAGATGTTTGCTCTTCGCTGAGCTTCTTTAGCTGCTACTATGATGCTTCTAGACAAGGCAGATGGTGATGTACAGTTAATTTGACGCCGCAGCAAGTGCCAGTTCTAGGGCAGAAAGAATTCACTTCGTACTGGTACTTGCCAGTCAGCTGTATACGTAGGACCACACAGGTAGCACCTCTGGCTGAGGTGCCCGTTGCCGTCGAGCCCTCCGACACTTATGTTTGAGCTGCAGTCATTAGTTTCCATTCATTTGGATGAGCAGATCAATAGCATCTGAAGGCTTGCTAAACTTGTAATTAAAAGTCATCTGCACTTGACCACTATTAGGTGGTAACATCCCTGATGTTGAGATAAAGGTATTTGCAATTTGTATAGGTGCTAGCACTATGGAAGATAACACGCAAGCATATGTCGATGTGCGCCAGATGCAGGCCCGTGGCCGTTCTAAAAATTAGATGCACGCCCCGATGCAAGTGCAGTGCCCAAGTGCAGTGGGGAGTGCCACCAGTTTTAAGATTAGTAACGATTTCAGGAATAGCACTTCTAATTAAAAAAAAAAAGAGTATAGGTTGACCAAGCTTTTGGCATGTATTACTGTCCTCTTTTGCAAAGCACATGGCATGCTAGCATCGCAGGCCGATCCTACAGTGTTTGTAAGAGCCACGAATATGCAATTGGCCTGTGATGACATTTTCATATGTTGCATTTTGTTTGGTGCTTGACTGCTTCCTGGTTGCATGTCCCACCAGACGCTAGTGGAGTCCAGCAGCCTGTTGCCAGGAGGCCGAAGCAGCCACCCCGGTAGCAACCAGCCCCTGCTCTGCAACCACACTCAGCCACTAGACTTCAGAATGGGTCCCCAGCGCCGTCGGCGTGCCGATAATCATGATGATGATGCCATTGGCGCAAGCAAACGCCTGCGTGCAGCGCATTTAGGGTGCGCATTGCTCTGAAGCCTCTTGTTTTTACTTTAGTTCTGAAAGTGGTACACATGCGTAGGAAGAAAAGTTTCACAAAATCATATTGGCTGAAAATGGGCTAAGTGGCATTCACACTTTGGTATTTATTTTGCTTTCCCTTTAGTGCTGCAGCACCAAATGATGGAAATTGCAGCTATTTGGCAAAGTAGTGCTGTGCAGTTATGTTTTACTCCAAGTACGATCTTGTATCATATGTATTTATCATCAAATGTATTGTGTGTTTATCAAAAAGCTGTCATTTCTCACTTTTATTATTGCCTCTTTCTTCAATATGTGGTCTCCTTTATTGAGCGCATTGTGCTTTAGGTGGTGCCTGCTTTGCATTGAGTGGGATAGTGTAGTAGTGGGAGCCCTCGTAGTAGCAAGCATACATCACTACTGCTAATTTAACAGCCTTTGCAATTGACTTACATAAAATTTTGCTTCCAAAGGTATTCCGCTAATACAGAAGACAGTGCAGCAGTCTATTACATAATAAAGACGTTAGTTAAGGTGAAAGTCATGCTCTAGAAAAAAAAAGTTTTCTTGCAGCTAGAGCTGCGCTTGCCCTCGGACTTTCAGTATTAAAGGAGTATAGACAGCTAAATTTTGGGTGCATGTTTTCTACTTTGTAATGATGCGTAAGGCATTAGTATACATAAATTACCACATGGTATTCACCTGCGAGCACTAAATAATTTATAATTGAATTTCTCTCTCATGCTGTTCTGGTTTTGCTTTGGCAGCTGAACGACGGCTGTGACATCAAAGTTGCGTATAGGTCTTTCAGGCTTCGTCGTTTTATCTTGCTACAATGCTAATGCCAGCCTACCTCAAAAGCCAGAATGATAGTGAATGAAAAAGCAGTGATTATATTGCTATTTTTCCATGCCTTACGTGGGCTATACGGAGCTTTACTCCACAGAGCTGTTGACACTGAAACAGCATTAGGGAAAAATTTGATTATAAATTATTTAGTGGTCGTTGGCGAATACCACATGGTGATCCATGCATAGTAATGTCTTACCCATTACTGCGAAGGAGAAAACATGCCACCAAAATTAGATGCCTATACTCCCTTAATATTGACACGTGTACTTATCTTAATCGGCCGACCACGTTTCGCCGCCTAACAACTGTTATCGCACAGTGCGGGACGCGCCTGCATCTATCCGAAGTTTCTGGCAAGTCATCGATGCTTCTATTCGCTGTCTGTTGTAGCCGAACCTTATGTTATCTGATTTCATCGCCCGACGCGAATGGTGTAGATAGAACTTTGTGGAAGGCACGCGGGTCCCAACGATTAGTCTGGACCATTCGACGACTGCTATTCGACGACTGCCATTTGACGACTGCCGACCGTGTTCGCCGCTACCGTTGTGCTGTAAGTGTAGCCTCTTTTGTGGGCACAGGTTCGCCCAATAAATGTTAGTTTTTTCTTTCACAGTATTGCTACTGTGTTCTTCAACGTCACCACCAGGTGACATCTGGTGGAGGTGATGAGGTGTCCTCCAGCGGTCCGAATTTGAGGGCCTTCCCATGCGGTCTTAACTTTCTTCAACTGGGCGGCGATGTGTCCACTCATTACGGAGTAATCAGCCCCTGTGTCCACTAAGGCGGTAACTGCGTGGCCGTCGAGAAGCACGTCGAGGTCGGTGGTTCTTTGTCTGGCGTTGCAGTTAGGTCTTGGCGCCGGATCCCGGCTGCGTCGTGTTGAACTGAAGTTGGAACGTCGCGTCGTCAAGTCGTCTTTCGTCGGTGTAGTCCTGGATTCCTGACTTCGTCGGGACGGCGGCGTGTCGATTATGTCGTCGAGGTGGTCTCTGCGTCATCTTCGTTGGCGGCGGAGGATCTTCGTCAGTTCGACGAACAGCAACCGCACCTCCATCGGTTGCTGCTTTTAGTTTTCCGGATATGGGCTCGCAGAGCGGCCCCGTGCTGGGCCAGTGTATGGACGGCGCTGCGGCGACAGGTAGTGGCCTGGTGACGGCGACCGGGACGGCCGTCGAGGGCTCCACTGAGTAGCGGCGAGGTAGTCGGCGATGTCGCGAGGGCGTTCGCCTCCCAGAGGGCGCGGTGCGTCGACGGCGAACCCTCGCAATCTTAGGTCGCGGTATGGGCATCGGCGGTACACATGGCCGGCTTCCCCGCAGTGGTAGCAGAGCGGGCGGTGGTCAGCAGCGCGCCAAACGTCGGTCTTCCTCGGGTAGCTGCGCTGGTCGACGGGTAGGCGTGTTGGTGGCGGCGGCGGTGGTCGACGGAGTTGCGGCATTACAGGGTCCTGGCGTGGTCGTGGAGGGGGACCTTGACGGCGGGCGACGGCGGCGTAGGTCATCGCTTCTGGCTGGGGATGCAATGATTGTGGTTGTACCTCGGGAACTCCCAGCGATCGCTGGACTTCTTCTTTGACAATTTCGGCGACTGAGGCCACTTGAGGTTGCGATGAAGGGAAGATCCTTTGAAGCTCTTCTCGTACGACTGCCCTGATGGTCTCGCGCAGGTCGTCGGTGGCCAGTGACTGAACTCCGGCGTAGTTTGTCGAGTTCGTGCGGCGGTTGAATTGTCGGTTCCGCATTTCGAGTGTCTTCTCAATGCTGGTGGCCTCGCGAAGGAACTCTTCTACGGTCGTCGGTGGGCTTCGTGTCATTGCGCGGAAAAGTTCCTCCTTTACACCACGCATCAGTAGGCGGACTTTCTTCTCTTCGGACATTTCCGGGTCGGCGGGGCGGAACAGACGGCTCATTTTCTCAGTGAAGATTGCGATCGTCTCATTTGGCAGCTGCGCTCTGGTCTCCAGTAGAGCTTGGGCTCGCTCTTTTCACAGGACGCTTGTAAATGTTTGCAGGAAGCTGCTTCGGAACAGGTCCCACGTCGTCAAGGTGGCTTCTCGATTCTCGAACCACGTCCTGGCAGCGTCCTCCAATGCGAAATAGACATGTCGCAGCTTGTCGTCGCTTGCCCAGCTGTTAAACGTAGCGGCCCTCTCATACGTTTCCAGCCAGCTTTCCGGGTCCTCAAATGTGGAACCGCAGAACGTCGGTGGTTCCCTGGGCTGCTGCAGCACGATGGGGGACGCTGGGGCTGCCATTGAGGTTGCCTCGGCCACAATCTTCTTGGTCTTCTTAGGTAGAAGTCCGTGCTCCGGGGGCAGCTGTTGAAGACGGCGGCTTGCTCGATTGTCCAGGACTACGTTGGTGTTCTCTTTGCGGTCCAGGCTTGGATCACGGCTTGTCGGGGTGTCCGGTACATGAACAAAACAAAAAAGAAGCACCTCCACCAGATGTCACGTGGTGGTGACGTTGAAGAACACAGTAGCAATACTGTGAAAGACAAAACTAACTTTTATTGGGCGAACCTGTGCCCACAAAAGAGGCTACACTTACAGCACAACGGTAGCGGCGAACACGGTCGGCGATCGTCAAATCTGATCCGCGGGTCAAGCGCGTCGGCTGTTATATAGCAGTCGTCGAATGTTCCAGACTAATCGTTGGGACCCACGTGCCTTCCACAAAGTTCTACACCATTCGCGTCGGGCGATGAAATCAGATAACATAAGGTTCGGCTACAACAGACAGCGAATAGAAGCGTCGATGACTTGCCAGAAACTTCGGATAGATGCAGGCGCGTCCCGCGCTGTGCGATAACAGTTGTTAGGCGGCGAGACGTGGTCGCCCGATAAAGATAAGTACACGTGTCAATATACACATGCCTTGCTTTTCAGGTATGAATTTTCAGTTGTAGAAATTATTTTAGGTTGTTTAAGGTTTTGGACATTACAAAAATGCCCATGTTACGATGTGTAGAGTTCTGTTGCCTCCCAACATCGGCATTTGCCATGTGTAAAAGGAGCCTTGTAAAGGTTGAAAATTTTTGTTTAAAGTAGCTTCAATGTTTTTAACCTTAAGGTCACAGAAATAGGTGCTTGACATGTTCTGTTGCTCTTGGAGCTGCAGAAAAAAGAAGTTCTCCTTGAAATAAAAAATATTATGGTAAAAGCACAGCTTTTGCCGTTCATTGCCTCGTGTGCCAGATTGTGTAAGGTGCTTGTAGCTCACATTTAGAAAATATGTAGCGGTGTTCAGGATGTTTATTATGACTTCTGTGCATTGCAAATCTGCGAATAATGGTTTAGTAATGTGTGTCATAGAATTGCAGCCTGAGGCAGTAGACTTGTGTAAGCTGTAAAGCACTTCTTTTGCATTGGCTATTAAACAGTAATGCTAGTTGCTTTCATTTGTACTTCAGTTGACCACAGGCGGCTAACACTATATTCTTGATCATGAGAGCACCTGCGTTACTGATTTTTGATTATAAATGGACTGGCCTGTCAGTTTTGTTAAATGATTATGGCTTGTCCGGAACACCAGAAATATCGAATTAAACGTTACATCAGAGAGTTACCAAGTTTACGATGCCACAGGTTGAGTTCATTCAACATAAATGAATTCCTGTTTTTTTTTTTTTTCATTGTACTCCCAGGTCTAAAAAGGCTGCCTTCAACTCTGAATCCAATATGTTGAGCTTTTCTGAGAAGCGGTGCCTTGCCCTCTTTCAGGAGTACACATGTGAGTACCTATTTAAATGGTTTCATTTTGGGTCTGTGGGTCTGAGACCAAAAAGAAAAGAAAATTGCCAAGAAAAAGGATTGCTTGAAAATGGCAGTTTTAAAATTTCCTGCCGTTACTGTAGCATTTCTCATTGCATACTTATTTGCACTGTCAAATCGTAGCACCTTTGTTAGCTGAGGTTGTGCATAAGTATTACATTTCCTTCAAGCTGAAACATGAACTCTAGCAAGCTATTAGGATCCATATCAAAACTTTTTGAGGGCCCATCACTATAACTGAACAGAAAGGTTGCTTGTGGAGTGCAGCTGCATTGGTAAGCGTACTAAAGAGTGGATCTTTAGAACTGTGCTGTGTCTCGGTGTAGGCGAAATAATAAAATGTGCGTATGCTGTGCGGCTTCAGGACACGTTAAAGAACCAAAGGTGGTCAAAATAATCCAGAGTCCTCTACTGAGGCATCCCTCAATCCATGTGTCTGTGTCGCTTTGGGATGTTAAAGCTCCACAACTGACAATTCGCAGGCTTGCCGTACTCTAAACACCAAAATGTTTTAAAAGTATCATGACTTTTTTTTTTTCCTCTGACAGTCTGTTCCTTGTGCTTTATGTGCATAGCTTTGTGTCAATGATTTGTGGTGTAGTTGCTTTTCTCTGCAGCCAATAAAAATTTTTTGAATTGATTGGCATTGCTTTTTTTAAAGCTGGAACAACATGCGGATTCGGAGCTGTAAGCTTCCTTATGGTGCGGTTGAAAAACAGCAAAAAATGTCTTTAAATTCACCATCGTACGTTGGTAGCATCTGCAATGCACTTTTGGAACATCCCTCCAGTGCGTGCAATCAAGCGAAACTTTACATTTAGGTTTGGCACATGAAACTGTTTACGTTATTGGCTCGTCTCTAAATTTCTATTAGCCAGTTCAAAAAATCTGTTTGCTGTTTCAGTTTAGTTCAGTTTATGGGGGTTCAACGTCCCAAAGCGACTAAGGCTATGAGAGACGCCGTAGTGAAGGACTCCCGGAATTTCGACCACCTGGGGTTCTTTAACGTGCACTGACATTGCACAGTACACGGGCCTCTAGAATTTCGCCTCCATCGAAATTCGACCACCGCGGCCGGGATCGAACCCGCGTCTTTCGGGCCAGCAGCCGAGCGCCATAACCACTCAGACACCGCGGCGGCCCGCTTAGTTAGGTGTCATCATTATTAAGACATCAGGGCTGATAGGGAGCCATCAGCATCATTCACCGGCTCTGATTTTAATGCGCAGATTTTGATTTTAAAACTGAACTAAACTGAAACTGATAACTGTGGCACCTGTTTAGATCTCTCCATTGGGCGAGGAAGATGTTGAAATGCCTCCTCTCTGGGCTGTTGAAAACTGGTTTTACTGCCGCTTCCTCTGCGTTAGAACATGGTGCTCACAGCATCCCAGTGAGCAATATGGTGACGGCCAGGGAGTGCTTACTGGAAAGGTCTATTCTAGCTGCCCTCCTTTAGAGTAGGGGAATTATAGTTAGTGAAAACGATCTTGTTTGCGATGAATTTGTTGTCTTCCAACGTTTTTCATATCTTTTGGCATTTCTTGCTTTGTTGGCAGAACTCTGCTAACAACTGTACGCTATGAAAACAGAGGCTGATTGACTGTAGTGACGGGTTAATAGTAGGGGTGTGCGAATATTCGAAATTTCGAATACGAATCGAATATGTTTCATATTCGTATTCGAGAAATGATATTTGTGAATTTCCGAATATTCGAAAATTCCCGAATGCTCGGCAGCGATCGTATACCGCGCAGACTTCGTAAATTTGTTTGTGGCAAAAGCGCAATGTCTGGGCAAATCGATCTTCGAATAACACGGGCATTTCTGTCGATCCTTTGAACTCCTCATTAATGAGGTATTACTAGCCATCATGTTATTTTTGTTCCCAGTCTTGTCATGTTATGGATTTCATTTTGCCTGACCACATTACAGGTTGGATACTGTTATGCTGTTCAATTAAGTAGTAGTATACATTTCTGCGCACATCACGTTTTTTTTTTTTATACGGTGCTCAGGCAGTCTAGTCTTGTTTATTTCAGTTGCAAAGGCCATACACTATTTTTGAAAAAAATATGAGCAACAATGTTTGCTTGTTTCTCTTTTCTGAATTTGTTTTTGCGCTGACCAGATATTCGATTTGATATTCGAATCCATTTTTTCTTCATATTCGATTCGTATTCGAAAATTTCAATATTCGCACACCCCTAGTTAATAGTGATTTATCTCACCATTTGTCGATGGCATCTCTTTTCTTGTCTTATGTGGCAGGAGTAACAGTGCTGCTATTATCTCTTTGAGCTCTTAACTACCAGTGACAAGTTTGTCACTTGTAAAATCCTTAAATAATTGGGGTTTAACATCCTACAAGCAACACATGGGCTGTGAGGGGAGCTGTGGTGGAAGGTTCCGGGATTAATTCAGACCACCTGGGGCTCTTTAATGTGCACTGACATCGCATAGCGCATGGGCACCCTTTTTGCATTTCGCCTCCATTGAAACGAAACCACTGCTTGCTACCCCCCTAATGTCGATAAGTCGAGTTGTCGCAGTAGATTCCAGGCTCTCTTCCACATTGGCTACAACAGTGCATTCTCCCGTACAGAAAAAAGAGTAACGTAAAATGCAGTGTGTCATGTTGCTACTTGTGTGGTGCCTTTTCTCCCGAACGAAGTATGTGTAGCTAAACACAAAATCTCAGTGTCTTGCTGCAGTTAGCAGTTTTTCATGGTGTTCATGCAAACAACTGTATACTAAGTAGGAACTTTTGCATACAGAGGCAACACTAAAGTTGTAAATTTTTTTTAAAGCATGGCCACTCATGTATAAATAGGTTTTCAGTACGAGTTGGAAAAATGTAGCGCACAAAGTGAAGATGTTGAGATTTTGTATTTTGGGCATTTTTTTTTTTCCAAGGCTTTTACAGTGGCTAAAGGGCTAAACAGAGCTTCAGGCTGGCAGCTTGCTGCTTGCTCCCCTTGGTGCAGTCTTCTCATTTTTGTCACTTCCTTATGCTACAGCTGTGGATGACCCCAAAATGATGGGACCTGAAGGCATGGAGAAATTCTGTGAAGACATTGGCGTGGAGCCTGAGAATGTGAGTACTTGCTTCCCCCCTTAATTCCAAAAGATGGCGAGAAACGCGCTTTACCGTTAAACCTTGATGTAGCGAAGTCCTTTGCCAGCTGCGGCTACCGTATCCCCGCAAACTTCTTAATCTTATCTGCCCACCTAACTTTCTGCCGTCCCCTGTTATGCTTGTTCTCTTGGAATCCACTCATTTACCCTTAAGGATTAGCGGTTATCTTTCCTTTGCATTACATGCCCTGCTCAAGCCCATTTCTACCTCTTGATTTCGACTAGGATGTCATTAACTCGTGTTTGTTCCCTCACCCACTCTGCGCACTTCCGGTCTCTTGATGTTATGCCTATCATTTACATGGTTAATTGGAGAGGCCTTTGTTCTGCAGTGGGCGTAGCCAGGCTGATGATGATGATGTAGCGAAGTACCGTAGTTTTTTTTTTAACCTCGTGCTTTATAACGAAGTAAATTTTGACGCACTTTGAAAGTAACGAAATTTCATTGTTGGCTCGAAATGAACCTGATGAAAAATTGGACCATACGCTTGGTATCAGAGTGGAGCATGTCCCAAAGCGCGCACCGGATCGTGCACACCAAAATCGGCGCCGTGTGGTTGGCAGCTGTAGAGTGCATTGACAGACGATATACAATAATCATAGTGGTAGTGTGCCATCTGCTTCGTCATCTGGGATATTATGGCCAAGGCTGGCACGAGCGTAATGCAGCCAGTCATGATAGCCCGCAGCTCTCATATTCTTGCTCATAAATGGCTCCAAAAGATAGGGCACTGTGTTTTTCGATTCCCAAATTTCGGAAAAGGGATTGGAAAGGTCAATGCTATTGGCAAACCCATTGGCTTCGAAGCCATTCCTACACTTCACACCTCGTAACCTCGCTTCCTACTCAGACGATGGACGCACATGCACAAAAACGCATGAGACCGATTTCACATAGTGCAATCCGAAATCTGCTTATGCAGAGACCCCAATCTGCCTGCGCAGGAGCAGGTGTGTGCCTGCTCCTGGCCCTTGCGGGGAGCCATCTGTGCATGAGCGCTTCGTGAATTGTGCTGTGACAAAACTCCTGCACTTGCGATCGAAAAGCAACAAGGCGTGGGCAGTACAGGCCTAATTTCATTTCAATGGGGGCATTCTTATCACTCCTGCCGATATGTAGAAAAGAGCTCGGCATGGCCCGCCCCAGTTTCTTTCATTCCCTAGCCCCTTCCATGAGGCAGCGGTGGCAAAATGTGCTCTCGTGTCTCGTGTTAGGTCGTTTTGACGATGTGCTCGGGGATGCTGAAGAGATTGACTGCAACAGCAAAACCAAAATTCAGTGTGGGTGCACAGTCTGCATCATCAGCGAGGTGTTCAATGCGAGATATACATGCTGAGGCGGTGTGCGAGCTTGCAAGATTGCAATGAAATCTTTATGGTCATATGAACGATGTGTTACGCCGTTGATGGTAAAGAAAGCCCTTAACAGACCACTTTCACCGCAAAAAAAACTCTTTTCACTCGGGTGATCTGGCAACACGTTTGGAGCTTTTTTTTTTTCATGCTATGAAGCGAAATATCATGTAATGAAATAAAGTGCAGATTTTACCGGCTTCGTTATATTGAGGTTTAACACGCAGCCTGCGGGGCCTTATTGTGTGACCTGCTGGCCCTACAGATTTCAGCCTTTGTTCTTGAAATGCTTTGCCAGCAGTACCATCTCAGTGTCTCTCTCATCTGTGTTGCATCCCTTTATCGCTGTTCATAGTATTACACCTGCCAGTTGCTCACAATGTCTGAGCTGTAAATCAGTGGAGAGACAATCTTTGTCAGGAAATTGAGAGGTAGCAGTCTCCTAACTTAGCACAGTCCCCAACTGTGACTTACTGTTGTACTTTCGGCATATCCGCAGGGGCAGAAAAATTGATCATGGAGGCATAAGAAATGCACTGGTCTCTTTCCCTTCCTTTTCTCTTCCTCCTGTGGCTACTGGCTCGTAGAAGACAAAAATTTGTTAGTGTGCCTTGCGTGGTCCCTGCCCTAAAGACTAAGGTGCCACATAGGTCATGCAATGCTTGAACAATTGTACAAATGCATGGCAGGAGCAGAGAAGTAATGTGTGCGATATTTATGTTTTGTCGTTTTCTGGTTGAACTCTTATTTGTTCTCCCCCCCCCCCCCCTTTTCTGGGTCTCTGGTCTGTTTGCATTAGCCTACTTTCTAAGACCACTTCCATTTTCTCATGTGCCGAAATTCAGCTCTTGCCACTGTTTGTTTACTGTGGTGATGGCATTGATGATATCTGGTGCTGACTCTGCTCCCCTTACTAGCTCTACTGTGACGTCATGATAGCAAGGACAGTGCAGCTGTTAGGAATGATAGAGACCGTACCTTACCGTTGTGCTCTGTTTCCGAGCACCGTGTGCCACGTATGACTCTGTAACTTGGCTGAAATGTTTATGGTGGCACAGTAACAGTTGAACACGTTATCCAGCCATGCTCAAGGGATGGTTCACGGCCCGTGTAAGAGCCATGACATGTGCCCATTAGCTTATATGGGCGAGCTAGTTGGCATGCCTTCATTTCTGAAAACAGTGTGAATAGCGAGATGAGAAAACAAACAGGACAGTGCACGAACTACCAGTTGGGGCATTTATTACAGGTGTTGCAATATGTGTACTTGTGTTAACTAAACTGTAGGGCACCTACTGCCATGAGTTGTGCAGGTAAGTGCATGGACAGGCAACCTTTTTGGTGGCAGAACAATTGATGGCGTGCTGAGATGCAAAGAGTCGTGTGGACTTCATTTAATATATTGATCGCAAGGTCTCTGTGTGTCTGCACGCTATAATCTCGTCGCAACAGTGAAGAAGTTGCTTATTCATACGGTTAACTAAAATACTTCTGGTAGTCAGTTTGTTATGATTTAGTTCGTGCAGGTGCATTGCACGGTTTAGTCATGATTTTTTTGTTTGTCACCTCCACTGGAGTATAGTACATATTGGTCCACATAGCACCTCGGTTATGTACTCAGTTGGTCTCTTCTCTATTATCGTCTTTTATGCTCTTTACAAGAATGGTAGTGTGCTCAATCTTTGTTGATTCATGTTTTGTTGAGGACGAAAGTCTCCAGAATGCCTGAAAGGCAATCTAGATGCATAAGTGCTACATGTGCTTTGACGACCGTCAGATGATTTCACTTACCCATGAGAACCGATTGTCCAGCTTTGACCTCCATAAGCCATCGGCCAGTGATACAGCTATCAGGCTTGGTTGCTGCCCGAACTTCCTGGACACTGCTTCCAATTGTAGTTTGCTAAGCTGTGAAAATGATTGAGGTCTTTTCTTCACAAAGCATTTAATTTATGCTTTCTTTGGCTTTTGTATGAAGCTACTTCGGTGTTTTCCTCTTTCGTTGACAGGATGCAAGTATGAAATGGGCTTGAGATTATTTACATCTAAATATGCTTCAGCATTCACATTACAAAATGTAAAAAATTCATTAAAAGGTCACAACAAGAAGCCTACTAACTCCTGGTGATAGTGCAAGCTCTGTGGCATTTAAAAAAAAATTTTCCAGTTTACAGTTTTGTGTGTGCTATGAGTAGTAGAAGATACTAGTGCTGGAGAAGTCAGTTCATGTAGTATACGCCCAAAATGGTTGGTCGTGGATTCAGCCCTGCATGGGTTTTCTTCTTTGTTTAAGATTGTCATGCTGGTGCTAGCCTGGAAAATGGGTGCCAAGCACATGGGTTTCTTCAGTGAAGAAGAGTGGCTTCACGGTCTCACATCATTACAGTAAGTTTGCCTTTTGTGTACAGCCAATCCCGGATATATAGAACTTGAAGAGGATTGCAAAACAGTTAATACAGTAGAAACCAGCTATCGTAAACTTGGATATAGTAAGTGAAATTGCTGTCCCATTTTGCCTTCCATAGGTGACTACACGTTTTTTTTTGTTTATCACAGACATGTTTAATAAAACAATGGTTATAGTAAACAGCATCTGGCCACGGCGGCATACTTCGTGCAATATGATGACTTCGCGGCGTGTGCAGCCTAGGACATCTCAGACCCGCAGACATGAAACGGCGTAATCGCGAGTCCAAAAGTTGGAGGCAAATGGGTAGCAAATACGATAAAACAGCGCTCTTTGAGATGGCTTAACTACTAGGCTCATGAGCTGCGAGGAGAGGCCGGCCTTTTGAAGTCCTTGGAGCAGCGAGGCACCGCGAGCACGAAAATAAAAAAAAATAGTAAAGCTGAATATGAACTTGGAAGGTGGCACGGGCTGCTGAGAAAATATAGACAGTAAGAGTGCAGTGACGAGTAGGGAAGGAAAGAAAGGGACGAAAGTTCGCAGCACCGGGCAGCATGAAGCAAGAGGCGGCGGAGGCAAGATGCAGAGTGTTCGGCTGCGCTGAGTGGACGGCTTTGCTACGCTTGATTTTGTCACGCGTTTAACTATTCACTTCGCAATCACACTGAGGGTGCGGAAGACTATGCTGTGTTCATGCAAAGCTTTGGTTTTCATATGGAATCAAATGCATCATATTTGTCACCTTGTCGTTCTGGTGTAAATGCTGTATTTTGACTGATGAAATCAGAAACGAAATAAAATGTGATGACTGAAAATAAATAATTATAATATAAAGAGACAATAAGAGCAGGTTCCAGAGTATTTCTAAGTCTTCCTTTTATAAGCAAACGCTATGTGCTTAGTAAGTAACCAGTTAATTATCAAACAGCATCCTCAGAGCCATGCCATCACCAGCAGTTGATATAAGTAATACGATATATGTATGTTATATGGAAAATGGCACTACGTAAGCTTATCTGTAACCTAGAAGCAAGAGTACACTGCATCCACGATAGCGACGCATTTAAGATACATAATTGCATAACGTAGTATAGTTCAAGCTGTGAACAATGTAAATGGCAGCAACTATAGCCAAGCGACTGAATGGCCAGCAGTTTGAAGTGCTGCGTGATGAGCTGGAAGGGAAGTGTAGTAGGTTATTTTCCTATGAGCCTTTGCACTAGTTTATTTAGTGCATCTCACCTATTGCTGTAATGTACTTGGAAGTTATTTATATGTATTTATGGCCTGTACCCTACAGTGTGTTGATTGTGTGTAGCTCTCACAAAAAACACCACTGATAAACCAAGTCTGATATTTAATGTCGAACCTCGATATATCGAACAGCGCGGTGATCGCAAAATAGTTCGATATAGCCAGAATTCGATATATAAAATCACGTAGAAAACGCGTCAAAAACTAGCATAAATCAATCAATGAACGAATCGTGGCGCAATAGATACTCACTTGAAGCTTCAAACAAAGTATTTATTTCGTGGGCTGAAAGTACTGTAGCAGCGTAGCCTGCTTCATATTG
This sequence comes from Amblyomma americanum, assembly GCA_030143305.2. Taxonomy (NCBI): domain Eukaryota; kingdom Metazoa; phylum Arthropoda; class Arachnida; order Ixodida; family Ixodidae; genus Amblyomma; species Amblyomma americanum. The sequence goes on from JARKHS020014397.1 coordinate 21,764, forward strand.
GCAACTGCGTGCTTGACCACGGCGTCCTCAACATAGTCCAAACGGTCCACAAGAGATAGTCCCGTGCCTTCTATTGCGCCGCAGTAGCGGCATACAAGGGCCAAGGCAGCTACAGCCTCAGTTGCAGTCGGGAGTGGGGCAACATCAGCGTTTGCGGGCTCAACCTCGGCAGCGTCTTCGTTTGGCCGCTCAGCAGTAACTTCTGCCGCGATCTCCACGTCTGTTAACTCCGCCACTGTTCCGGTGCTGTCGTCACCGCCAACGAAGTCGTCAATGCATATGCTGTGCGGCTTAGCACCGACAAAGCGCTCCAACTGGCTCCAGGTTTCTTCGAGCTGGCATTCTTCCTCTGTGCCGTCCAACGGCAAATCTTCGGTTGCTTCCTTGGAAGCTCCTTCAATGCGGCTCACGAAACCCGCATGTCGAAAACAGTGAACTATTGTCGACTGCTTGACGCTGTCCCACGAGGCTTTCAGCATTTGAATGGCACCCAAAAGGTCAATCTTTAGCTCTTGGCCCATCCGCAGCTTTATCAGCAAATTGTCGATGAGCCGACGCTTATAAATGGACTTGAAAGCACGAATAATGCCCTGGTCCAATGGCTGCAGCTTCGACGTCGTGTTCGGCGGCAAAAAAATAATTTCAATATTGCTCAGCTGGACATCGGTGTGGTGTGCTGTGCAATTGTCAACGATGAGGCAAACCGTCCGGCCTTGACGCACCAGCTCAGAGTCCCATGCCTTCAACCATTTTTGGAATATATCCCGAGTCATCCACGATTTCTTGTTCCAGGCATATGTAACCGGAACGCTGGGGCAGTTGCGCATGCACCTCGGGGTTTGGAACTTGCCTACGACAAGTGGCCGCAGCTTCGTGCTTCCGTCCATATTGGCAGCCAACAGAACTGTGATACGAGCCTTGCCTTGCTTGCTGCCGTGGCACTTGTCTCCGCGGGTGTCGAGCGTTTGTCGTGGAAGCATTTGCCAGAACAGGCCCGTTTCATCAGCATTAAATATCTGATTGGGCTCATACTTGGCGAGAACCTGAGGCCACTCTTGTTCAAGCCACTTCTTGATCTTGCCTTCATTGGCGTCCTCACTTTCCCCCGAGACTGTCTTACCAACAATGTTAAAGCGGGCCTTAAAACGTTGCAGCCAACCGCTGCTGGCATTGAAGTTCTCGGCGTCGAGAATGAACGCAAAATTCTTGGCCTTCTGTTGTAGCATTGGCCCCGATAAAGGAATATTCCGGGCCCTTACGTCGATAAACCATTTGTAAAGCGCATTCTCGACATCTTCAAAGGCAGCTTTGCGCACCCGTCGCACGCCTGAGTGCTGGTTTTTTTCTGCCTTGGCCTTTATATCACCCTTGTTTTTAAGTAGAGTGCTCAAAGTGCTCCTTGGAATGTTGAAAGCTTCGGCGACGCTTGACTTTTTTTCGCCATTTTCAACGCGCTGTATTGCTTCCAATTTCGCAGCAAATGTCAGGGACGTCCGCTTCTTCGCGTTTGCAGCTATCACACCAACCACGCCACGACAGGCCTAAGCCACACACGATAACGACTGGCGTAGCACAAGCAGCGGCACCGAGACGCATGTGTCGTTGACGTTGTCAAACTAGCCAAGCCACTCCAAGCTGGCCAAGCCACGCGAAGCCGCCGCGTGCGTACGCCGCTACGTTCAAATGGCGCCCTCGGCGCGATCGATGTGGGCAGCTATCGTATGCAGCAGTTGGGAACGCCCATCGCGCCGCCGCTATCTTTGAGGGTGTTGCGGGAAAGCTCGCCTCCTGTCAACACAGCGCACTTGGCCTGGGGCGGCGGCGTTCGATATATCCAATTTTACATCCGGCCCCGTTCGAAATAAAAAAATTAAAAATGCATGCGATTTTCCACGTGATATGGAAAGTGTTCGATATACACAATAATCCATATATCCGTGTTCGATATATCGAGGTTTGACTGCATGAACCATCGATCACAGTTTTCCTGGTTTATCTTAGTGGCTGAGCAGTTGTGCTTAACTTTCAAGTTCTTTGAAACACGGCATGGAATTAACATTTTATTGTGCAGTCCTTCTAAGTCTAATATAAAGGGACACTGAGGATAAATTAAAGTTGACCTGTACGGATAGACTATGGCATTCTAAAGACAGAGACCACTCTCATTGAAAACTGAGCTTTTTTAATGCTTTTTAGGACAGTGGGGCAAATGTGGGCCCCCTAACCGACGGAAAACGATGCACCTGTGTACTGTATTTTTGGATGCTGAACACTATCGAACTATCAAGATAGCAAACCATTAGTCTTTTTATCTTTCGCTAATAGGCATATTTGTTATATATGAAATGGCATTCTTCTGGGCTAGTTGGTATAATTCCATCTGTGGGCCAGCGTGAACATTGGGACACAGGGATAGTGAAGCTTTGGGAAACACAGCGCTGTGTTTCGTGTTTCAATGTGTCTGTCTCTGTCCCTGTGCCCCAAAGTTCACGCTGGCCCACAGATGTTGTCTATGCGTTTTTACAAGCGTGGGTGTGTAGTTAGACGTGGCCCACTTTGGCACGAAAAGCTTTTGGGCCTTTGCCTCCAGTCAACTGCCTCAAAAAGACTTGAGCTACGGATGCTTACCACGTTTGAGGTCTTTCTTTAAGAAGTCATTGGTACAAATGTGTACCAATTTTTTTTTTACAAAACCAGGGGTCGCATTCAATTTTTAGAGTCATTCTGAGCGTAATTTTACCATTTGTAAGCATGCGATACATGCATACAGTGGCTTATAAACGGTTAAGCCAGAAAAGTCCAAAAGATGAAACACAGGTGCCGTCACCGCCGGCCAATTTTTGCAGGTGAACCGCGTGTGTTGGCACCAAATTTCGGGCGCGGATGTCGGAGGCTATGCTACTCTGCAGTTCACTTCAAAACAGCGACAACTAGTGCTTCTAGTTGTGGACATCACGAGGTTGAATTAAATGTTGGGAAATTGTTAAAATCAACGTACCCAGAGAGAGCCAGAAAATCAATTTTTACTGAGAACTATAATTTGATAGGGTAGTCAGAGCCAGTATAAGTTGCATTTGCTCTTTTCCTCTGTGATCACTTTTTTTTTTTTTAAGACACTTCATATGGACACTCAGGGATCTTTCATTCAGACTTTCAATCCTTTTTTTTTTGTACTTTATCTACCTTCATTCTCTGGCTTCCATTACAATTGTGGATAGGCCGTACCATTGGTAGAAAAGTTGTGTTAGTGTAGGAAATCTGGCTTATTCATGAGGAAAACTGTTGATTGTACGTATCTTCAAGCATTAAATTATTTTTGTGCTCGGGTGTTCGCACGACAGAGCACCAGAACATTCCTCTTATGGGCGTGTTGGCTGTCACGGAAGCACAAAGCTTAGTGCCTATATTCGTACCATTAGCAAAGTCAGGCTTTGTGACATTAAGCATTGTCATAAGCCACCATTCATCTCTTTTTGCAGGTGTGACTCCATTCAGAAAATCCAAGGGAAGCTTGACTACCTCAGGTCTCTGCTGAATGACCAAAACCAGTTCAAAAGCATCTACCGATATGCTTATGACTTTGCCCGGGTGAGTGCTCTCTTGACTTGGCTTGGTGCTTTCTGCAGCTGACACTAGTAGTACGGTAAAATCTCGGTGATACGAACACGGTTGATACGAATTTAGCAATGATACGAATCCGTAAAATTCCCCGGCTGGAGTGCATTGTGTACAGCGTGTGGAATTCCGGATGTTTAGAACTCTCTTCCGTGCCACATCAGACGATACGAACACGGGAGCCGCGGTCGCACCCTCGAGCACTAAGCGCTGCCCGCACATCGCCGATGTCGCGGTCAGTAATCGTGCGATGCGCGCCTAAGTCTTGAATGGTGGTGCGCTGCCCTCACATCGCCGAAATAGCAATCTCTAATCGCGCGGTACACACAGCGAGCGGCGGTGCGCGGCACCGACATCACCGAAATTGCGATCGCTGATTACGCGGTACGCACCGCAAGCAGTGAGCGGTGGTGCGCGGCCCTCCCATATCACCGAAATTGTGATCCTAATCGCGCTGTATGCACCACGAGCAGTGAGCAGGAATGCGCAGCCTTCACATCGCCGAACTCGGGATCGCTGACTTTGCGGTACGCACTGCGAGCAGCGAGCGGCTCTTACATCGCCGATATCGCGATTGCTAATCACGCGGTATGCACCGCGAGCAGTGAGTGGCCCTCACATCGCTGATCGCGCGGTACGCACCACGAGCAGTGATCAGCGGTGCGCGGCCCTCACATGGCCGAAATCGCGATCGCTAATCGCATTGTACGCACCGCGAGCAGTAGCGGCGATGCGGAGCCTTCATATCGCCGAAATCGCAATCGGTGATCGCGCGGCACGCACCGCGAGCAATGTGCGGCCCTCACATCGCCGAAATCCATATCGCTAACCGGGCGAAACACACCGTCAGTAGCGTGGCCGCACAGCCATGAAAAAAATCCCTTCAGCCGTAAACAGACCTGTGTGCATGCAATTTCTATGCTTCTGCGTGCGAATTTTGTTCGTTTGGATGACGCAAAATTTTGGATGATACGAATTTTATAGCGACCCCGTGAGATTCGTATCACCGAGATTAGACTGTAGTATATTGTTATTTGCAGGCCCCCTCCCCTCCACCACCCCACCCTTCATTTGTGCTGCACTCATAGGAATATTTTCAGGTTAGAGAGGACACGTCTCAGTCTCTTTTGCATACCTCAGTTGGTAGCTTTCAGTATAGATATATTTTTGTCATTAGCAGCAGAAGCTAACGAAAGGCTCTCATGTTAGGATCACAAACTTTCATAAAACCTCTGCATATAGTCCAAGAAATGAAGAACAAATCAAATGAAGGAAAAAAATGCAAGATGGGTTGACATTCTGTTTGCAATTGAAAAATATCATGGAAAATGTACTCGCCAGTATCAAGAATGAAACATGGGTTCAGAGATTTAAATCTTGTGTTATTCTTTGGGACGCATACCTACAACTCTCCGAAATTGTTCAGGAGACCCTTGGATTCCAACCGAACTGGATGGACACAACCTTATTTCTCCAAAAAGTTGTCACCGACTTTATATGGAAATATTTTATCTGGAAAAATTTTCCGCATGCAGCACAGGCGAACCATAATCGCCAGTACGTGCTTGTTATCTGGAAAGGCCAATGTGACTGAAGCTATTTCAAACCGTCACTGCCCCTGTTGTTAGAGTAAAGGAATGCTGCAGTGTGTGGCCTGTGGTACCACCTGCACTGCTAAAGATGGTTGTGAAACCAGCAAGGTTACACATGTGCAATCTGCAAGCTAGGTGCCTATTTTGGAACCCTGTTCGTTTTGGGAGTGATGAAATGCATGGTTCTGCCTCTCAAGTTGGAACGAGGATGGCAGCAGTTGTGGATGGCCTGCATTGTCGTGTGCGTTGTCTTTGGTGGTACGGAAGAACCTTCAGAAACAGTCCACTTTTCAGAAGTGATCCACTGTGAGTTCCTGTGACATACAGTGAATCTTGCAAACAAATTTTTAGACTGTGCGCCATCATACCTACCCTGCTCATCACGAGACTCAGGGGGGAAAAAAAAGACTGGTATTGGAGGCTGCTGGAGTGTAAGTGGACACTTCAAAACATTATTTGTTGAAGCACCATCACTTTTAAGAATGAATTCAGGAAACCTACACTGGAAAATTTCTGAAATGAGCAGCATTGTATGGCAAAGTCACTCTTCAAGTAATGTTTTCATTGCTCATAGTGAATCACTGCCATCATGCAAACAGGGCTAGCTTTCATATCCAAAACTTTTGTAGAACATCTGAAGCCAGCTGATTGATGTAGGCAGGAACAATTCTTGTTAGACACCCAGCACACAAATGATATTTGTATCCCTGAATCTGATGCGGGCATCTGAAGACTGCACTGCACGTCAACCAGCTGTTATTCAAAAAGGACACCTATGCATTAGCTAAAATAAAAGTGTCCTTACCTTTGACAGTGGTTTGCATTTTGCGACTTTTGCGAAAATTGGAAACCATGTCAAAACACGGGCTGTTGCCCTTTTAGGTTAGTGTCTGGTTAACGCCTGCATTATGCAGTAATGCTCTTATGCATGTTTGTTTGCTGGTGGCTGTCTGGAAACTGGCAAGTAAATTAACCCTGTGCTAAATCATTGCTTGCTGGCTTCCAGTATTTTTTTTTTCTTCCCCAGCACATTGGATAAAGGTTTAAATAAATTGGACACACAGCTGTGTCAGCAGCTTTGAACAGCTTATGTTCTGTCTACAGAAACAGTGCAGTGGCCATAGATTACTCAGCGCATTATAATATTCATTCTGGCATTCATTTCAGAACAGTTTTTGTTGCATGAAGCTGGAATGTTAAACCAAAACTTTTTTTTCTCTGGCATTGACATCTTGCTGCAGTGAATGACTGTTACATTAGAAGCAAGCCACCTGTGAATGGTGTTTTGCAATACCTGTTGGACTTGTGAGTGAAAAAGGCCGTAACATTGATCAGAGAAAGAAAAAAAAGAAAAATGCTTGAAGTACTGAGCAGAGCTCTCGTTTTTTGACATGAAGCAAGTATTCTGGGCCAAGTAAAACACTTCAAACACAGAAGTGTGCTCGGTAAAACAGTGTTGCCTACCTGCCTACCTGTCTGATGTCGCCGCTGTGCCCCTACCCCCCTAGCTCTGTCCTGAACTCTCTTCTGTAACTGTAAAGTCACAGGCGGTTTGCAGCAGTTTTGAACTTCAAGAAACATCAATAAAGCTGCATGTCTGCTGCGTGAAGCATGGACTATAAGCATGAGCACCCCAACAATGTTCAGATCCCAATGAACTCCACTCTTTCCTATTCACCGCCAATGTTAGCGGTGTAGGCTTTTTCCACACACTGGACGCTCCATTTATGAACTGTTTTAACAGCTGCAAAGTTCAAAACAGCTTTCACTTGTCTGGAGCATCCACAAATGAGTCCCAACTCTGCACTGGCAAATTCTGCATGCAATAGTACATATAAATGACTCCCAAAGGGCTCAGAGGGTCTTCATGTAGGTAATTAAATTTTCAAGGTGCATGCAATCATTATTAATGAACCAAGGTTATGTGCTGGTGCACTCAACTGGCTTCCTGAGTTTTGTGACAGTGAGTTGCGTGTATTGTTTACCTTATAAGCCTGTTAATGCTGAGCAGTGACTGCTTTGCAGCCAGTCGCGTGACCTGCCTTTTCGCTGTAGCTTTTAAAAGCCACTTTCAGGGAGGTTGAATAAAATGGTTGCACAAAGGCACGTCAGCGGCCCCCACCAACAGCCACTCATGCAGAGCATTACTGGATTATTTTGGCTTATGTGCGTACCATAGTGCATCTGACTAGGGACTGTAGGTGTTGGCATGTACTTTGATAGTAATGCTCATCGAGCCACTTCGAGACATTTGCAGTTTGCATTTTTCTGAGGTCTTTGTATCAAAAACTTTGCGAGTTTATTAGGCCAGGAGAGATTTTGCTTGCAGCATGGTTGGAACCTGCCGCAATGGGATATTCTCAATGGTAGCAAACTGTTACCCAAGGGGCAAGATATGCTGACAGTTGCTGCTGTTTCTGCAACCGCTTCCTTTTAGGACAAGGACCAGCGCAGCATGGACATGGCCACAGCGAAAGCCATGCTACAGTTGCTCCTGGGCAAGCATTGGCCGTTATGTGCTTCATTCCACCAGTTTCTTGAGGTGAGAGGCCGTCATCTCCGATTCTCCTGCATGTGTTAAATCGCTCATGTTGTGTTGCTGACAGTTTCCCATGTTTCTACCATTGCAGCAGTCCAAGTACAGAGTGATAAATAAGGACCAGTGGTGTAACGTGCTGGAGTTTAGTCGCACCATTAAGCCTGACCTGTCCAACTACGATGAGGATGGAGCTTGTGAGTGTTTCTTTACATGCCGGTCTTTGGCTGAAAAGACAAATGTCACGCAGCATTTCAGAAAGTCCGCGAAAGGTTGCGTGTGTGTCATTTTCAGCTCAGCCATCATGAAGTGACTGAGGTGCATTATTTTGCTAGCAGTTTTAAATACTAAATAATTATTGCATTTTAAGTTGTGCATACGTAGCGAGAAAAGTGATGCAGGTCGTGTTGAATGTGTGTGCAGTGCTGTATAATGCTTGCAGAGGTGTATTCAGCTGGTAACACAAGCAATGCAATGTTCATGTTTCTTCGTGTGCTGTGTGTAACAAGCCGTCGAGTTGCATGGTATGGCTTATGTTATGCGTTATACATAATATTCATTACAATGCCTGGTGCCAACTTCCAACACATCATGTGTCATGGGCTCTTTACATTTTTTCTTATAGGGCATGCGTTGTTTTGTCAAAGATTACAATTCTGTTGAGATTTTATCAAATTTCGACAGGTGGCATTTTTAGTATGGTCCTGCCGTATTGACACTTGTGTTTGACAGTTGCCATTATTGGGGAACCCTTGATGCTGGCATGCTTGCCATTACTGCCACAGCGAGTGTAGCGTGCTGGAATTCAACTTGCTGACAGCTGCAAACAAACCTGTTATTGTGGCACACCACCTTTCTGTGTGCTCCCCAAAGCAGTACTTGGCCCCGTATTCCTAAACTGTAGCTTGTTGCTTCCATTATTGGAGCCACACCTTTTTGATTCAGCTTGTGCAATCTGAACTAGATCGTACCGTTCAGCTAGTTGTAGAGCCAGCACGAAATTTGTGCTTCAACAGTGTGGAGGAGGCATAAGTGGAGGGACACTGGTCTTAGACCTATTTTCCTTATTTTTAGTCCAATCCAAATTAAACTGGAATACCTTGCTCAGTATTTTATACCGATTTCAAATATGAAATTTCCTTTTTAATTAATTTGTTAGTTCCTAATATAATTAATTTTAATTAGTCATTTATTAGACCTCGGTACAAAAAAAATGGGTCAATAAAAAATAATTTTTAACCCATGGCTACATAGTATGGTGAGTAAAGAGTGCAATAATCAAGCAGTTTTTTCATTTCACCCTCATAGTAATTTTACAGCACTTAGAATAGCGGCATTCAAAATGTGAATATCATGCATAGATAAACTTTGCAAAATTATAAATTCTTGAAGCGTGATTGAACAATTGTGCTTCGATTATTGCATACATTGTGCCTTCAGCTTCCCTTAGCAAACAATATTACATGTCTATCTGTCCTAGACGTTGAGATATTGACGTACCAAGACAGCCAGGTGTCCAAAATTTTCATGGTTGCCTGCTCCTGCACAAATTGAGCCCACACAGTGATTTAAATTTAATATTATGGTCAAATTACCGATTTTCTGGGAGAGAAAACTGGTAGTGTTGAAGAATAATACCTATGGGCTCCAGAAATGTCATTTAAAAAAAAAATTGATTTTTGGGTCATTTTTTGGTCCCAAAGACCAGCTGATGGTTTTCCGGCGACATGTTCATGCCTGTTTAACTCTTGTATCTGTGTGGCTCTACCTTCATGCAAGCGTTCCTTCCAGAGTGTTGTAGCTGTGGTAAGGTGTTGCTTTGTTTGCAGGGCAGTGGACTGCTAGAGTGCTCTACACAAGCTTGGCATCAACTTTACAATCGCTGTTGTGAGCATGTTCATGCGGTAACAGTCTTCATTACCTGTTGTGCAGGGCCAGTACTGCTGGACGAATTTGTGGAATGGCTGCGTGCCAGGTACCCGCACCTACATCGAGCCTCCCAGTCTCTGGAAGACAGCTGCCTTCCCTCGTTCAGTGCTGCATCGTGCAGCTGAGGGGAGCCGTCCTCCTCCTCTGCCTCATCCTTCTCCCCGTGAACTCTTCCCCTGTGTTCCTTTTTAAAGACTCCCCTAGGAATCTGCTTTGTGGCCTCCTTTGCCACCTCCCTCCCTCTCTTCTGCACTCCCACTTTTTGCTGAAAGATTCCAGCATCCCATTTCAAGAGGGCCAAATTGTTTTAATGAATTGCTTCACCTCTTGGCACCCTCTTGTCACGCCCAACTGCTTTTTTTTTTTTAGTTAGGAACCATACACACTACCTCTGTGCTGGACACCTGCAAATTCTTTGTGCTGCGTTCCTTTTGTTCTTGCTTTGTGCATTTTTGGCATCTATGCATACACTGCGCCATTTTTTTTTTCGTTGCAGGTTAGCAGAGTTTTGAAATGAGACAACGCTGAAGTGCATTTAATTGAGTCAGTTCACTAAAGTTTGCAACTGGGTTGTTTTTCTCTCTGCTGCGGCAATTCTTGTTTATTTATTTGTGTCCGAGTGGAGCACAAGGCTTGCACGGCGTTCCTTGTGAAAATGGATCAATTTTGTTGCCATTGTGGCCAAAGGCAGTGCCAACTGAGAGGTGGCTTCCGTAATCCGCATGCTTGCCTGCTTCAGTAAAAGACACTTCCCAGCTCCCATGTGGACCCACAACGAAATCTCGACTCCACTTCCCTCTGTGTAGACACCTTTTTTTTTTTTCTTCCAATGTTGCGCGGTTGCAAAAAAAGCTCAGGACCTCCTCGCGACCCCTCTAGTTGGTGAATGCCGCTTCACAGCAGATAGTCATCAAATGTGGCATATCATGTGCTTTAAATGCCGGTGTGCTGTGCCCTCTTGTCTGCCACTGTACCTTAAAAGGCGTTCCTGGTTGGTGATGCATTCTGCCATGCAAGCCTCTGCTGGGCTGGGGGGGGGGGGACACTTCTTTTTATAGAGTGTGTGCGTGCGCGCATGGAGTGTGCTTTTTGTATGGGGCAGAGCAGCGTACAGGTACCTTGGAAGAGTGACCTTGCATCCTGCAGCTAGCCATGCATGTCGCAGGGTGTTTTCCTGTTTGAGCGAGCAGGCATCCTTGTGGTGGATCGCAAAGTGCTCCTACATTTAGCAATTACTATAGCAAGGCCCTACAAGCAAACTCTGAAAGGAACACATTCCGCTGACTGAACTTTTTAAGCATTTGCGTCAAGTATAATACCTTATGTTGATGTAGTTCACTTTGACAGGTGCTGCTCTTCCAGACAAACAAAACAGTATGCTGTATTGAAAATGAACTTTCAAAGGAATAAACATTTGAACGTGCAAGTACATATTACCCGGTGCACTGGCTAACACTGTGGCTTTTTTTTTTTCATTCTGTCGGTGGCAACACAACAGCATGAACATCGTATACATGCACAACATGCACAGTATCATGTTTTCAGGTTATTTACAAAACTTGTCAGATTTCATTTTGGACCTCCTATCCAACAAGGCTTCATGAAGGTTTCCTTCCATCCTGGCCTTCTTCAGGTCTTTTCTGTCTTGCTGGCTGACTCTGAGTTTTCTGTCCTGGAAGCTTTGGAACTTCTTCCTATAAGACCAAAACATGCATTTCACTTGTGAACAAGAATTGAATGCACCATCACTGTTACACATAGTGAATGTGTGTATTGTAAACTTTTCACTTCAAGCCTTGTGCAGTCTATAGATATCTCCACATCAGTCGGTTACCCAAACTTGTGGAGTGCTCGCTCGTCTGTCGCTTCATGACATCAGCCAAGCGAAGTACTATTCAAGACTCTGAACTGCATTCTGGATATAGGTAGCTGATTTTCCAGCAAGGTGCTGGTTCACAGTGCTGTTTTTGCACTTGGATCCCGCAGCTCATTTCGCGCAGCTATTCTGGCCTCTTTGCAACTCCGGTTCCGATGCATTCCTTGCCGCGGTTGCAAGCCTGAATGGAAGCTATGTGGTAGCAATGGCATTCTGCTGTGAAGCACGAAGTCTGTTTCACAGTGGTTCAGCTGGCTGAAATATTCCTATGCAAAGTTGTATGAACACACAGAAAAACTTCACCGAATTCCAGTAGCCTTCTTCAGAGCCCAGAAAACAGGTCACGGATGTAAACATGCAATCTCGACCACAGCCAATAAATGCATGTTAATGGTTAGCTGCAGTATTGTGACCAAGTAAAAACATGCAAAATGATTTGTGCTTGTATCTAAGCTGTCTTGCACTGGTGACTAACAAGAAAATACTGACAGCCAATTATTCAATGTGCCAGAAATTAAGGAGAAGCTGGATAGCTTTGAGGTCTTCAATTCCTACTCTGTCTAGTATCGCATAGCGTGCAGCAAGGATAAAAACTCGAACAACAGTAAGGGCTGGTTATTCTGCCAACTTTTGCATGCCTCGAGGTGCATACCATTTTGCGAGCTGTTTATGCTGTAGCTGATCTGTACTTACACATAGTTGACCTCGCAATCGCCCAAAGATCCTCTTTCTTCCTCGGGAACATCTTTCTCCTTTGAAGTGTCAGCCTTTGCCACAGCACGCACCTGTGTTTGACGAAAGTAGAAGGCGGCGACAAAAAGAAAGGATGGGCTGACTTTCATCATGTACCATCCCGACCAGACGGCTTTCCGTCAGACTCTAGACATCAAGCACCTGTGTTTGTGGAACACAAACTCTGATAGCTTGGCTCCTAGGAACAGGACTTCTTTCTGAAGAAAATCACTGTGGACTACAAAGAAAGACCCTTACACAGCATTTGACCATAGTTACAAATATGTCTGTCTGCAGATTAGCCTGCAAGAACATGTCACTCAAGTGCAGCGATTATATTTGCCCCCAGTCCATCTGAGCGCTTCCAGCAATTGGCAAATAGCATTTCCTCCTCTTTCAAAAAGTGTTCAGCTCCTGGCAAGTGTACACTGAAATATTACGGAGTCTGATGGATGGCAAGAAATTTGTGCCAGGTTTCCAGGAGTACTACTAGGAAGAGTTGCCATAAAGTGCCTCGGAAATGGGCACCGATACTGCTGCTAGTACTCTTTCCATAGTGACCTTGTGTGTCTCGCCTTTCTTTGTTAAGGCTGAGCTTTGCAACTTACTGCCTAATTGGGAGCATTTAGAAGAGAGTAGTTTTGCTGCTGAACAGCTTGAAACGAAAAGCTGATTTCAATTTGAAGTGAATGTTTACAGCACTGCTATTAAGTTGTTATATTTGCATGCATCCAGTGAAAGCAAATTGTTCAAGACTGCAACCCTTGCTTACCTTGATCATTTCATTGCTGCCAGCTTTAGGACAATCGGCCTTGATGTCTGTGCCTTCATGCACCGTGAGAAAGCAGTTATTGCTGGCTAAGAGCGCCACTTTTCCCTGGCACAGAAAAGCGCATGTCATGTCACTGCACAGCCTCCCCAACAAAACATATAAATTACACTGTGCTGGCAAGACTTACATCCTGGAACACAGGTTCCCATTGTTCAAGTGGCCCAATCGCATCCGAACGCCCAACAACTACACCATCTGGCTGGACAGAGAGGTATTTGCCGAAGCCAGATTTCAGGGCCAGCTTAGTGTCTGAGAGTTTCACAGCTGTAAGGATCTCCTCGGGCGATGGGCCCTCTCCTGGGAAGAAAAGAAAAAAAAAGGTCAGTTACATGGCGCTGATGGCTTTCCATTTCTAATATCCAACCGTTCTCATTGCTAGGATGCGACTGTTAACTAAGGCATGAAAGTTATCTTTTGACCTGAAAGTCCACATCAGTACAAAGGTACCAAACGCCGCTACGAATCCCGCTATAATAATAATAATTGGTTTTTGGTGGAAAGGAAATGGCGCAGTATCTGTCTCATATATCGTTGGACACCTGAACCGCGCCGTAAGGGAAGGGATAAAGGAGGGAGTGAAAGAAGAGGAACAAATATCTGTAGTGGAGGGCTCCGGAATAATTTCGACCACCTGGGGATCTTTAACGTGCACTGACATCGCACAGCACACGGGCGCCTTAGCGTTTTTCCTCCATAAAAACGCAGCCGCCGCGGTCTGGTTGGAACCCGGGAACTCCGGATCAGTAGTCGAGCGCCCTAACCACTGAGCCACCGCGGCGGGGCCTCGCAAATAGGCGAAATATCGAGACAGAACGTTAAAAAAAGATTACAAAACGCGGCTAAGGCAGCAAAATGGCTGGAAAACTGGTCCTGCGGAAAGGAAAGTCGCAATAATTATCTCGTTTCTCGGTGGTCACCTCAACCGCGCCGTGAAGGAAGAGAAAGGTGCCGTAGAGGAGGGCTTACCCGGAGGGTGAGGACCGCCAAGTACAAACAAGCCGTCATCTCGGGACGAGACGTAGCAGTGCGGGGCGAATTCAATGGCTATGGGCCCCGTGTACTCGTCGAACACTTTCAGCTCCCACCAGCCTCCTGCAATAGAGGGGAAGAGTATATCGTTATGATGCAAAAATAATTAACGGATCAATAAAACGAAGCAAGTGAAGCATTACCGTGGCTTACGGTGTCCTCGCTTTCCAGTCTCTCGTTGTTGCTACTGGAACTCTGTTTCGCCTTGCTCTTGCTCTTATGCTTCCTGCAAGAAGTTCAATTAAATTATTAGCATGCCTACTTACATCACTGCACAAGATGCCCGGATTACAAAGGCTGACCGCATTTCAACGAACTCACTTCGTCGTACGGCCTTTCAACACAAGCTTTCCGCGACGCACTAAACTGTAATCGGACATGTTTTTCACCAACAGCGTGTGAAATTAGCCGAGAAGCGTTGTCACAGATAGGTGCCGACCCTTGGTTCAACGCGGTACCTCTAGTACACTACTTTAGAAAAACGAAACAAATCGAGGCTCTGCGTCTAAACAGCGAAACCGCCGCACTACAAGCACAACCCTTTATTTTACCGTCATCTGCTAAACTCGAATTATTTCGCCGTTGTAGCTTATGTCGATACTATTGCCACTGCCTGATTAAAAGTAAAAGTTAAAAAAATCAGGATTATCTTTTATGCATTACTATTATTAACCCTGTACATAATTCCGAATAAACGCACGTTTGTTGTTTAATTCCAATATAAGTTTAAACTAAAAATGAGCAACATTTTTTTCTTTGTAGCATAAAAAACGTAAGCATAAACATTGTGACGCAAACTCCGGCGGAAGTTTCTGACGTCAGGTGCTCAGCGACTTCGCGTTTACTCGCCTGTTGGCTCCTATCATTTTCATACGCGCCTCTATTTTTTTGCGGCCGTGCCTCTGCTTACGAGCACAGTGGGCGCAGCAGCAGCAGCGACAGCAGTGCGGAGTGGCGCTCGTGCGCAGCTTTGCGCAGGTTGTGAGTGTGCGTGCCGGACGCCGCAACGTTTCTCTCCGGGTACGTGCGCGTATCGGCGGGAAAAACGGCGGTGCTGGAGCCGTCCAGCGTCACCAACATAGACCAGCGCTGCCGGAGTCACGGATTAACCTGGATGTGGTGGTCACCTGTGTCACCGAAGCGAGCAATACGATGCATCGCTGTTTTCGTCCTAACAGCGACGGCTGCTGTCCGGGATGTTCTCTGACAGTCAAGGCAACGACCGTGTTGTGTTGATTTCGCCTTCAGCTACTTCGCTTCAATGACTGCTACCGCGACTCGTCGAACAGAGGGATGCACTCGCCGTATAGCCTTTCGAAGTCGTCTTGGATATAACAGTTTCGAGTTCACCTAAGCAACTTTGGCTGCGGAGCTTCTGGTAAGTTGGCGATCACTCCCTGCTCACCTCTCTAACGTCGTTTTGTTAGTAAACCACTTGTTGTCGTTGCTGAGATCTGTTTTGAGTCCTGCGGCGAAGGTTTCCAATCTGCAATGCAAACCGTAAAGCTGCTTTGCGGGCTGGCTACCGGAACCGGCTGTCCCGCGGGGAGCAGGGAAAGCGAATACTCCTCCAAAGTTTTTTTTCTGTTTCTTTCCTTTCCTGCTGGCAGCCTGTTGCGCAATAATAGGCGCGCCGGCTCTCTGGGCGCAGACTTCAGGTTTATGCCCCAAGTTGGGCGCCTCTTCTAACAACCACTCGCCAACGCGTCGATCGTGCGTGCACATCGTGTTTCTGTTTTTATTCCCGAAACGCGCTCGAGAACGCCTCGGCGGCAGAAGTTTTGCAGCGGGGTAGCCGGCCGTTTACTAAAACTGAAAGTTCCGGCTTTGCCTCGCGGTTATAAGCACGGCTGCCAGTTTTATCACTTGCGTTACCTGTTTGCGGAAACGAATCTCGGTACTACACTGCTTGTCGTACTACGTCCGAGCACGCAGTGGTGTCGAACTACCGCACCTGTGAGCGACAGGAAAGTACTTTGCGTCGTTGCCTTCAAGTGAGTGGCGGTACAGAGCGGCTTGTTTTGCAGGTGGTCTCGACTAGTCTTTGCGTGACGCCAGCAGTTTCTGTTGTTGCGGGCTGCGCTTGTTTTGACTTCGGCGAACGACAATGCATCCTGCTGTTATCCGGAGCCTGACTGTGTTGCACGGTGGTTTGTGTCGTCCTTACTACTGGCGCACTCTCGGCGTCCTTGCGTTCCCTTATCGGACGACGTTTCGGTGCCGAGAACGCGAGTCCGTGCTGGGTGCGTTGTCTGCACCCAGCTGGAAACGGTCGCAGTGCACAAGGCTAGCTGCGCCCGAGTGCCGATTCTGGGCCGAATGCCGGCGCAGCTGGAAAGTTTCGCTCCGTTGCGTCGACGGTTGGGCGGGATTCGACAGTCGCGTGCCGTTGTTGAAGGCAGTGCAGTTCTTTCTGTCCGCTTTTCTTATATTTTCCTGAACAAATATCAAATTTTTCAAAACAAATGTGCCACGGTCTGTTGAGAATGGATCTCGAGGAGGGGTGTACGGCCTTATCTCAGGCGCCACTCAGGTTTCCTGAAGTAACACACGGAACGCAGAAATGCCCTCAATAAGTAGCCACACGTTGCACCAATTCAGTGTAAATTTGTTACAGTTTAAGGGAAAGAGGCTGAGCCTAGTTACTAATGCAAAGTCTGGCTTTTTGTGCTGGCGAAGATTGAGGAATTTGAAAGTTTTGACGAAAACTTATTAAAATTAAAGTCGGTGCTTTCGTTTATCAAAACGAGAAAAAAAAAGTGTTCGAAAGTTTTCATTCAAGCCTGTCATCATGTTGGTTTTGTCACGCGTACTTTTTACTCGTCTTATTTCTGTCGTTCCTCTAACTCTCTTTGATGTTGACTTTGCGCAACCTTATATGTGCGCGCCCCAGTTGTTTGATCATTGCGTCTACGGCGTGTGTTCTGACTGAAAGAATTGAGATTGCCGGCTTTCTTTTTCAGCTTTTCAGTACAGTTTATTCAATAATGAATGGTGCGCAAAATTTCAACCACTGCTGTGCAGGAAACGAGTCACGCGGTTTATATGTGGACTGAGATGCGATTGTATTGTCCTACTAACACTATAAGCAGTTCGCGAAATGCGTTTAAAAATAACTAAACAAAAATCCACGACAAGCGAAAAAATAAATGTCTGGAACGAATAAAATCGCTAAATCTCGGAAAAAACATGAAGTACAGTGATAATGTGAAATCAGGACAGTGCTCGGCGCGAATAATTAAAAAAAAACTAACAGTTGTGTGGAGATGATTGCAAGAAATCAATTTAATCCCTTCTCCGTCTCTTCAAAAAGGAAGTGGGGAATTGGGAGAGCTGTGATACATGTCGCTTTAACCGCGATTTTTCGTAACTGCGGTTAACGCTGCCTATGTAATAGGGATATCGAGAAGTTGGAAGAAATTGATCTTTGAAGGCGAACTTGCACGTCAGATTCGCATTAGCGGCAGTGGACAGTAAATGCTGATGCTGTAACCGTCAAATGTTGCGCAATATATTCCTTCATCGAACATTTCTCAGGGAGTTGAGGCGTATATATTGAGGAAAACTAATCATGCAAACAAAAACAAGTATGTTTTCCGGCCATACTTGAGAAATAATTGTTGAGTTTAAACTCTTGGCACTTGGCTAAGAAATTTGTGCCGAAATACTTGACCGAATCTGTGTTGCAACCCGCCGCGGTCAGTGGCTTTCGACTGCCGATTTCAAGGTCGCGGTTTCGATATCGCGGCCACGACGGCCGTATATCGATGGAGGCGAAATACAAAAACGTGTGTGTGCTGTGTGATGTCAGCGCACGTTTAATATCTCCAGGTGGTCGAAATAATTCCGAAAAGCGTTAAACCCCATTGATTAGCAATTTTTTTTAATCTGTTTCTCTTTTGAAGTGCCTGTAGTTCCGTCGAGCGGGACCTGTACACTTGCGTTCGCTTTTATAAATGCGAAAGCATTGCCAGTCTCATTGCGAGAAAAGCCGGCGGCGTATGTGTGTTGGGGGGGGGGGGGGGGGGTATAGAAGATGGTACAGGAAATCAAGCCGCAGTATGACGCACACAGCAAGCCGAGCACTGTGACTTCTGACAATTTTTTACATGCTGATAGGAAGAAAGAAGAGGAAAGTGGCACGGTAAACAATGCACTTGATTTTATAGAACATTTTTGGCTGTATTGTCGCCGATTCAACTCTCTGAGAAAAAGGTTGCTGGAGGAGCCCTTGCAGTATCTTGGCCTTAGTTTGAGCAGCCCGCTCTTGCTATCATTTGGCGCCACCACATTTGGGTTCAGCCACAGATCTGTTTGTACCGCTGTTCTAAATTTCCTGATAGAATCTCACCGTCTGCCTACTAAGTGTTCCAAAATTTTCTTTTCTATCAATTATTACATTTTGACTTAATCATTAATATTTAATCCCTCTCTTTATTATTATTCTTACAATTATGAAATCAAAACTCTCATCCCTTTTCTGTTCATGAGGAAGAATTCACCGGTGCTGCGCTCCCACGTGCTTTTCCTTTTTATTAACTGCGTTCAGGTGAATAGCCACCCGATTCTTGGCCGATCCCCCAGTGTGGGTATGTGCCATCTTTTGATAGGCTAACAACAACAACAACAACAACAACAACAACAACAACGCACTTAGGGACAGTAATGCTTTCGCATTCCTACACGTAAGCAGCCTTAACGGCGCGGGCTCGTTAGGTTCGCTTTTGCTCGGCCGCCGGTACACTTTGTAAGCATTGTGTCGCTAATTTCATCTTTCTCGACGCCGACATATTTAGCTACGGTTGCGTCGAACCCTGTAACGCACCCGTCCCGCGGCAAACGAGGAAATCAAGCGCTTTAATTCCAGTCAGTCAGCGCGCCTTGTAGCGTGCTGGCGGAAATGTCAACACGTTACTAATGCGATGGCATTTAGGTTTTCTTGCAAAAACCACCCGGTTTCTCCGTAAATAAATTCCTTGATTAGTCGAGGGTCGTGACGTTATCAGCACCGCCGAATTTTGAAAATCTGGGAACCAGAATGTTCGAGTGCCTTTATTGGATTATCACATCGGATTATACTAACCCGATCCACTCTTCCACCATAAATGCACGCACTAATCCCCACGAAACCACCGTAATCCACCAACAGATCCACATTAATCCGTTTCGGGGGACATATATACCTCCAAAATTTGGCGGTTCCTTTGGGATATTTTGTGGGGGGGCCAACTTCCAGATGCTACAGCATTTTCTTCTTTAGGAGTGCGGTTAAGAAGGCCCCATGTTTTTCACGCCTGTAGCGGCACTTCAGCGTGCAACATCATCTGACCTTTCTCGGTGCTGCATTTTTAATCTTTTCGGACTTAATTCCTTGACATTTCGTCTTCTTTTCTCATTTTAGTTTTGTGGATTTTAGCGTGTTAAAGCTGCATTGTAGGCTAATTCGGTGCATCGTCGTGAATAAATTTCGAGCGCCTAGTGTTCTTTAATGTGATCCGAAATATCGGCTCGAAATCGTTTTTTTTTTTTTTTTGCCTCTATCGAAACATGGCTGCCGCGGCCGGAATCCGACCCAAGCGAGCTCGGAAGCACGGCGGATTCTTTTCTGTTAATTTTTTTATAGGCTGACGATTGTTTCGGTGTGTTGGCACCGTCCTTATTGTTCCTAAACTTGGCAAATTGATGAGTGATCAATTAAGTAAACTAACTCGCCCAAAGAAGAAAACTTTATTGGATAATAGCGGCTTTATGAGAGACCCTGTTCGGTGTCCCGTAGTTAAGAAAAGTCCTCGTTTAACTGCAGTGCTTTGTTTTGTATGTTTGACTGTTATTCGCTGCTCTGCTACACCGGTCCGCCGGCAGGAACAGATTCGAATTGAATCGGCTGTTGTGGAAAGGAAATGGCGCAGTAGCTGTCTCGCATATCGGCGGACACCTGAAGCGCGCCGTAAGGGAAGCGATAAAGAACAGATTTCCTGTTTTCGATTTTGGCAATAAACTCGCACGCACTGAACGAAAACATCGATTTGGTAACAACGTATTCCGCATAAGAGCCGCGAGCTTAAAGGTTATGTTTACGCTTTCGCATATCTTTCAGCCTGCTGACGTCACTCTGCAGACTCCGATTGATCAAATGCTCTCGCTTGTATGACCACTCAGTATGAGTAATTGGCTCTATATGTCAAAGAACATTGGACGTCCACAGGGCTTTCATTGTGTCCTGGCAGTTGTCGTGGTTTCCATGCTATCGCGGCGTCAACGGCGCGGTCCAAAGAAAAGAATTCATTGCATCCGGACGACTAGCGAGAATTGTTCTGTGCAGCTGTTAAGCTACTAGCTCGTCTCTTTTCGGATTTAAATGCGAGGCAGTTTTTCCGGCTGCTTCTCGTTTGCTTACGCACTTTTGTGTAGGTCGGATACATCGTCTATTCGGATAAGCTGCGAGAAGTGTTGAAGTATACTTTCCCGCCGGATCATCATCTAACTCTCGTACAGGCCATAGCGATAGTCTATTGTGTCTTCTCTGTACAAGATAAGGCGCGTCCCTTATCTCAGCCTGTGAAAAAGGGCCTCTGGTGTGGAAGAGAAGAGAGAAAGAAAGATTGAGTATAGGGAGGAGGCGAGGGGGAGCGAACAAAGGGGGTGATAAGACCCCTCGTCGGCAGCGAGAGCCCGTGTGTATGTGCATGTGCGTTTAGCCGTCCGTCACTCACTCGGCACAGCAGGCAATGCGCCGACGAGTACGGCATGCCACGCACACGCTGACACGACTCCTCGTCCGGCTACGCTCGGCGACTCCCCCGGCGGGACTACTTCAGCACTCGCCGAAGAACCGCTGCCTCCACAGCAGCTGTTGACGCCACGGGTGCCACCGCTGCTGTGACGCCGCGCAGGTCCCTCAAGAGGTTCGGGAACATCCCGGCTCGGGACTCCGTTCACTGTGAGCCTGCTCTTTTGGGTCGAAATGACTTATCAGATTGGCTGACTATGTGCTCAGCCAGCTTGTGCGTGCTTCTCAAGGAAACCAGTCAGAAGGACGAAAGGGACTATAGAAAAGGAGAGAGAGAGAAACAACTTTATTGAACCGAGCTAATTACGACGTCTTCTTAGACGCCGTCGATGGAAGTGGTTCCCTCTTCACGGGACCCATATGCTTCCCTAGCCGCCTGGCCCCTGGAGATCAGGACGAGCTGGTCTTCCAGGGCGGGGCTGGTTATAGCAAGGTCTCCCATCCCTGGAACTAAACTTGGCTAACTGTGCTTTTGTGCAGTTAATTGTTCGTCCGTGATTAGCCTTTCCTGGTCCTTGTCGTGGTTTTCTGGTTTCCTCTATGTAGCAGTGTTTATCTTGCTGTGGTTTCATGTAATTGCGATTCCAATCCACTAACGGCCCTTTCAAGAGTTGGCAGCCTGAGTGAAAAGGCAAACAAAACAATGAACCGTTCACGTCGTGCCTGGAAAACGCAACTGGATGGCTCCTGTCACCCGCCGCGGTGGCTCAGTGGTTAGGGCGCTCGACTACTGAGCCGGAGTTCCCGGGTTCGAACCCGACCACGGCGGCTGCGTTTTTATGGAGGAAAAACGCTAAGGCGCCCGTGTGCTGTGCGATGTCAGTGCACGTTAAAGATCCCCAGGTGGTCGAAATTATTCCGGAGCCCTCCACTACGGCACCTCTTTCTTCCTTTCTTCTTTCACTCCCTCCTTTATCCCTTCCCTTACGGCGCGGTTCAGGTGTCCAACGATATATGAGACAGATACTGCGCCATTTCCTTTCCCCAAAAACCAATTATTATTATTATTATGGCTCCTGTCTGGCGCCGACTGTCATCTGACGTCCTCACAAGCGGGACGCTATATCCGTTTTCCGCTGGCCACCGGAGCAGCGGCTTGGCCTTGTTGGTTTTTCACCTTGAGGTTAGCAGCGCAGAAATCAAACATGACGATGGTCCTTGAGAGGCCGAAGACGAGGAAGGGACGGGCACTGTAACACATTGTGAGGCTAACAACAACGAGGGCGTTGTCCCGCTTTTACTGGGGAGCCGGACCTGCCACTTGCTCAGTGACAGGACGTCAGTGTCTGCGCCGTCGCTTCTACCTACGGATTTACGACCCGTGCGCCTTAAGCGTATAGCGGAGGCGGCATTTAGAGCCCAGCAGCTGCGTGTTCCCGGCTGCGATCTGGCCCAGCTGTGTATGGCGGAAACGCGGTTCGTGGCGGTGCCTTTCGGTTATGGCCTCCGAGACGGGTGGTATTTCATTCCCGAATCTCTGTTTGCGACCCTCGGTGGGAGTCTAACTGCAGTAATACTTTAAGATTGGCCTGATACAAACGCCCGGTGGGCGTACTCCCCCAGAAGGTCGCAGGTGCATACGTGAGTTCAGAGCGAAGCGTGGTCTTGTGTGATTCGTGGTTCCCCGCTACAGCGACCACGTTTTCAGCGCTCAGTGTGCCTGCGCTGACGGCGCTTTGGTTCTTGCGTCTCCATAGCGTAAAGTTTTAACTGCCAGCGTTTGACTGAATTGTTTGTCGCTGGAACTTGTGTGCGAACGAATTCGCTACGTTTCTTCCATTTCTTAAAAAAAAATTCGAGGCCAGCATGAACGAAAAAAAAAAACTCGCAATTTTTTTTTCGCTTGAAGATAAACGCCGAAAGAGACGAAAGAGTTCCTGCTTTTGTCAGAGTTGTCTTCATTCTGCGAGTGCTTACTAACTTAATTAAGCTTTGGAGTAGTACGACTTCGCCTTATCATTTATTCTGTTCGATTCAACCAAGGTGACCAGCCGCAGCGGAGCGTGCAGTAACTGTCGTGCAACATGTGATGGTATTTGAGTCTCCTTCCCTCCTCATCCGCCCCGCCGCGCTTGATTGGAGGTTAGGGCGCTCAGCTGCTGAGCCCGAGGACGCCGGTTCGATTCGGCCCCGTTTATGTGGAGGCGAAGCGCAAGGCGCCCGTGTACACTGTGACGTCAGTGTGCGTTAAAGAACACCAGGTGGTCGAAATTAATCCGAAGCCACGCATTACGGCTTCCCTCTAGTCAGAGCCCATGTCGCTTTGGGACATTAAAGGGGCTCTGAAACGCCTTCCGAGGAGAGCACATTAACTCACTTAATCACTGCACTGTGTTGCCATGAAAACCAGGGCGAAATAACACTCTTCTACACGCAGCAGATGACCCACAATCACGCGTCAAAGTTGGCGAGTACTTCCCGGCGACTTTTTCATGCTCGCACTCTCCTCCGTCCCCCGCATCTGCTTAGACAAGGTGAGAGGTGACCATTGGTTAGATTCTTTCAGACGTCAGGCAGCTACCGTGGCCGCGGCCAATAAGCCGCTTAGCTCCGGCGGGTCGGAAAGCTCCGCTCCCAGAGTGGGGTCGGCGAAGGAGCGCCTACCTTCCAGCGTGCAAAAAGTGACGAGAGGAGAGGGAAAGGCGCGAAGACGCTGAAATTCAAATTTTAACTACAGATAACTCAGCTTCTACAAAGCGCATGTAAAAAATTCTTGCTGGACACTATTCGTGAAGCGGCGTGCTTCAATATCCCAGGCATGCCGCAACTTTATTAGAGCCTCCCTTCACAGCCCCTTTAAACCCATTGTACAATACGCTTGCCTTTCCTCGTCCATAAAGAGAGCAAACAAAGGACAAATACGTGTTCGAGATATATTGCCTGTTTAATTTGCAGCGCTTCACCGCACGGCGCATTAAGATCGTACGCTTCGGGTCACGGAAGCCTGGCATGGTCATTATAGTTGCGCTAATGATGTAGCGAAAATCAAGATCGGAAGCCTTCAGTTCACTTCGAAGGCTGGGAGACCGCAGAATGTACTACGGGCACAACGTATAAACGACTGGAACACACAGTCCACTCGAGTTGACGTCTTAAATTTATTATATGTGTATTTAAATGATATTTGAATGTCCACCGCGATAGCTCAGCTGCTGAGGCAAGGCGTCCGGCGGATAATTAATTAGTATTGGACGTTCCACCTTTCGTCGCCTACAATATTATGTACCCTCCGGTGATTGAGCTAATTGGTAGCCACTGGCGGAAATAAACGCGATTACTGCTGTTAATTGCACCGTTGTCTCAAACGCCTCGTATTTATCCCCATTTTCTCGATACCTCGCTATAACGAACTAATTTGATGATCGGATGCAAGCTTGGTTACATTGAAGGGCGCAAAAATCGTAAGGGGGCGCCGGGCTTGCACAGAGTACACGCTTGAGCAGCGCGCGGTGCCGAGGAATGACATTTGACGGCGGCGTCCGGGATTCCGAAACAATGCCCGCACCCAAGTGCAGCCTCGAGGGGGTGCGAGCGGACAGGGACACCGCGTGCCCCTTACAGTTGCTCTGCGATTTCCCTCTCGTGTACCGCTTGGTCCGAGGCACGTGTCAGCCCAGCATTGCATAGACTAGAGAGAGCGGACGAGGAAAATCGAGGAGGAGAAGGTACCGGTCTGCTGCAAAAACAAAACGAGCTCGTAGACAACAAGCCTTGAGTCTGCCGCTTTGGTTTGCGGCCGCAATGAACAGTCCCCCGCGGTATGGTTACGTCGCGTTATCGCTGCATTCTATGACCGCTGCTTTGGGTGTCGCGACAAACGCGAGCGCGGCTGAAGTTGGCTCGAGTGAATGCACTGAGGCAGGACATGTAAAGCGCGGAGCAGCCTTTTCTGAGTGGCAGGATGCACGGACGCCGTGGAAAGGAAAGCGCAAGTCGGGAAAGGCGGCAGATCGGTAGGAGCTGCGAGATCTGGAAAGTTTCTCGGATATGGTGTGACCGCGGTCATCACGTGGAGACTACAGGACGGGGCGTTTGTCCTGAAGTGGCTGTTAGTTTTAAGATGCTCTCTATCCTCAACTTGGCTGGTAGAGCTGGCGGTGATGGCGGCCTTATGCTACGGAATGCCGACCCAAATGAGGGCCTCATCACAGCGCAGATGTTTTCTTTTTTTTACAGTATGTTTCTTTTTATTACGAAATCGTAGTTTGCAGTTGCTTCTGCAACTGCAAACCACTCCACATGCAGCGACAGCAGTCGACTGCGAAAAGCGAAGGGAGGTGGGGAAGTGGCGGAGGGGGTCTCATTACTCCTGGCAGGCTCATGATATTGAGCTCTGCAGGCTTGCATGCCGCGGCGGGCATAAGAGCGTGATCGTACTCGAAGCGCCAGGAGCTGAGCGAGAGCGGCGTCCTTGACCGCACGCTGCGGTCGGTGCATCTGCCGTCGAGCAGGCGTCGGCGACAACACGGGAGGTGCACGCTCGGTCCTGCCATCGGCGTTGGCCAACGGAAATTAGACGCCAGGCTCTTCGCGCGCCAGGAGGAGCGCGATGCTTTCGCTGCATCGCGGGGCTTCTTTCCGGCGCCTCGGGTGTCCGTCCGCCCTGCCCGCCGGGGAGGAGGACGGGACGACGACGTGCTGCTATGCGCCGCGCTTTTTCATTCCTCTCCCGTCGGACAGCTGCGGGCCATCTCAGCCGCTCACTTGTCGCTGCGTCGAGAAGGGGAACAGCTATGAATAGGTTCCGAAGTGAAGGTGCTGGAGGAACTCTTGCGGGTTCCGAGACGTTGTTCCCCTCGCAGTTTGGCCGCGTCGTCTCCCGTCAGGTGTCGCGCGTTCGGACAGATTCTTGGCAAGCCGGAGACGGTGGGTGAAGACTCGTGCCGCGGCGCATCTTCTTGATGAATCAGTTGAAGGGGCACATGGCTTGAACAGGAGTTGCGCTGTTATTTGGAAAACGACGTTGAAAGATGCCACACGTATTTTTCACCTTTTTTTTTTTACTTTGAACTTGGTGCATATACTCCCTGCACCTAAATGGAGCGCTGTTTCTTGTCGCACAGACTGGGTGAAATTGCGAAACGTAGGCCAGTGAACAGTTGCGGTGGTTATATATTATGCCAACCCGGGGTTTAAAAAAAACAACGTAAAACGCGAGTGTTGCGTCTTTCTACGTCCTTTTCAAAATAACAGCGCAGCCGCCGTTCAAGTCGTGCTATGTCAGCTGGCCCATTGCGAAGATGCGTGCCGTGGCACGGAGCTTTCTTCCAGGTCTCCTATGAGCTTGTGATTTCCGCTGGTACAGGTCGCAACTGCGTGCCGGCCGCCTTGGCAGCCCGTTGACAATGACTGGACCTGCACGTGCAGGCAGAGTTGCTCAGTCCTGACCTTCTTATCGGGTTCATTCTGGCATCCGCAGCATTAGCCCGTAACACGCGTTGTGTCTGATATGTAGTTGGTTTGATATGCTGGGAAAGTTACAACCTTGCCGGGCAGCACCGCGCGGCGGAGGACACCTTCTCCCAGCAGCAGCCTTCACCGCCCCTCCCAGTACAGCACCTGCTGGATTAGAAGGGGGCAGGAGTGATCCTCTGGTGAGATACAACTCCAGAACGAAGCAGCAAACTTCACTGAAAGGCGGCCCTCCTTCCAGTAGTTGTCATGGCGTCGCGGTCAACCGCCTTGCACCTGCCACGGCCTGTAGTAGGTGCACTCTCGGTCGACGCCTTTGGTTGAAGGACCTCGTTTCAGGGGCATTCGTTGCTTCGTTCTAGAGTTTAAAGCACTGGAGTTTTATGCAACTGTAGAACGCTCTGGGGCGAGCAGGGCAGTGTTTCTTTTTGGACGGTGCCACCCCTAACAGCTGCTCCAACCGCTTGGCCTGCAATAGGGTTTGCAATGGCGCCCCTTGTCCCGTTCCGCAGGGGCTGGCGGCATGGCGGCCGAGGATTCGAGCATGGCCTCTCTGTCGCTGGCCGCCGAGCGCGATGCCCCGCGGAGGCGGCGCCTGGGCCGCTGGCTGCGCGAGCTGCCCTGGCGCTGCTGGAGGCGCGGAGGCGGCAAGGACGGCGGCGCGGGGAGCGAGCCCAACCGGCGGCTGGTGCCCAACCACACGGTGGCCGACGACACTCCGGCGGCGCAGCACCCCAACCGGGGCTTCGCCGGCAACGCGGTGCGCACCACCAAGTACACGCTGCTGTCCTTCGTGCCGCGCAACCTGTTCGAACAGTTCCACCGGTTCGCCAACCTCTACTTCCTGGGCATCGTGCTGCTCAACTGGGTGCCGCAGATCAACGCCTTCGGCAAGGAGGTGGCCATGATACCCGTGCTCTTCGTGCTGGGCGTGACCGCCATCAAGGACGCGTTCGAGGACCACCGCCGATACGTGTCCGACAAGCGCGTCAACAACTCCACCTGCCGCGTCTACAACAAGTGAGTGCCTGTCCTCTCTCTCTCCCTCCTTTTTTTCAGGGCCGATCCGTCGCGTCGTTCGCTGCAGGTGTCGACGGCCGATGAGCTGCGTGCGTGACGGCCACGCATGTGGGAGAGTAAAAACGATATCATTAGTGATAAACTTCATTGAGTGCACGGGCGGAAAACTGAGCCACCGGGTCCTGGCGTAGGGCCTCCTTCGGTGCTGTGGCTCTAGTCCGATGCAGTGCGCGTGAAGCGATCAAAGCGATTATCGTCTCTGCCGGTACTTCCACGGGGTTTGTCACGTGACGAGCCAGCGTCTTCAGGTGCAAAGCCGGACCCATTCTGTGCAGGGATGCTTTGTCAAGAAACGCGAGCGACCATGGTATACGCATGGCAAGGTGTAGACTGCTACCTCGCGATGACTACTTCTTTAGGGAGACCTATAGAGGCGGACAGCTCCGGATGTTGGATGCGAAGTTTTGAAGCGAAAGCTTCACTACGTTAGGTATAGGCCTTACCATATGTGGTCTACCATGGTGTCGCACCACTTGACCTTTGGCCTTTCGATTCGCCGGTATAGGGCGGTAGAATAGGCCGCAGGGTTGGGGTGACCAACCTCTCGCGATCAACCATTAATTTAACTTCCACCTGTCAAGGTGGCAGGATGGGCGCGCTACCTATCTAATGTGCGCAACACTCGCCGTTACAGACGCCAAGCCGCGTCTACTTGCCCGATACACCACCGCTTTCGCTTTCTAACCAGGTTCAGCAGCAGTTAAACCGGAGCTTTCCGGGCCGGTCTCGCTCGTGTCTGCACTACTTTTTCCCGCCTTCAAGTCGTCCGCGTGTGAAGCGGGACGTGCGAGGCACGTCGCGCAACTGTCTCCTCCGGTCTCTTTCCCAGTGCGCATTTGTCGCTAATAGCGAGTCTCGTCGAAGTGTTCTGCGGAAGCGGTGGTGCGCGATCAAGGGCTTTTTTTTTTCCCGGACGATGCTGTGTGCGGGCCGCCTCTACACTTTCTCTCCCCCGCTGCGCGCTCTCTTTGTCAGACTCGCACGTCCCGACGCGATTTGACGGTGTCGCAGCGTGGCCTATTAGGTTGGCCGCACGAACGTCTGCTACCAGCACAGAGCGGCGGGTATACAACCTGTCGACGGTCCCGCAGTGCTTGCGTGCTACGTGGCGCCAAGGCGAAATCTCATTGTGCGCGCCGCCGGCTTTCGCTTTCGTATGCGTCTGCCGTGAACAGCCCCCCCCCCCCCCCCCCCTTCCCCCCCTTTCATTTGACACAGCGCGCCGGATTGGCGAGCGGAAGTTGGCGCGCGCGCTAGAGACACACGTCCGTCACCGCTGCTGTCCGCGTCGTGTCACCGAGAGGGACAGGGGCGGGAAAACGCGGCTCGTCCGGGCGTGTCCGCCCCTTCCGACTACACAGGTCCGAGCTACGGACAACGCGGGCTGTCTTTTCTGCCCCCCATCGCACGCTCCGGCAGGTTTCGGTCGCTCGTCCGTTGCTTTGACTGTGGGTTCTTCTTCAGCGGCGACGTCGGTCGTCGTGAGTGTGCTGTCTCCGCACGCGCCTAATTGCGCGTGTTCATTCGCGAACGCCCCCGAGAGGCCTTGAAACTTGGGGAAAACGACTGCCGCTTCCTTCCTTCCTTCCTTCCTTTCTGCGCGGTGGTTCTCATCTGGCGTAGCACGAAAGCGTGTGTGGCCAGCCCCTCCCCACTCCGCGGCCCCCTGCTGACCTTCGTGACGCCTCCACCCCCTCCTCCTCTCTCGCATCCTGTCCGCCTGTCTCGGCGTTTTTCCCCTCATCTATTCCTTAATGCCCCCCCCCCCTCCTCCTTCTTCAGCGCTGCGTCGCTGTGACCCCTGCCTAATTATAACTTCAAGTATTCTTGATAGGCCATATGTCGGCGAAGTTGTTTGTCCCTTGAACGTTTGCGTTGTGAGAGAGGGAGAGAAAAAAAAAACTTTATTGCCAGTAAGAGGATGGCGATCTTCGGTTTCTTCAGCCGCTCCAGGTGGCTCCTTGCCGTCAGACAGCGCACGTGTGTGGTGGCGGCGCGTGCGTGGACATGTGTAAATATCCGTCGGAACTTTTACGGGACACGGAAGGGTGTGTATGTAGCCCGTAACTATATAGGTGTCCGCATGCGTAGCTGTTTTCGCATGTGGACATTTCCAGTGCGTGTTGTACCTGGCCGGACGTTGCTCTCTAAACAGATGCGGCGATCGGCACTTCTTCCTTTCTCGTTTCCTACATCTGTGTGCCCTCTACTGCACTATTACAGAACGTGCGTTGCAAAACAACACTTGCATAAATTTAAACCCTGCTTTTCTTCTTATCTGTGCGTACGCTGACTTGTCCAAGTAAACAGTGTATGTAGTCCGTAAAGAGAACATGGTATCCTCTCTCCAGCTCACTGCCAAGAGATTCTCCACTTTGGAGCAATTGCTGCCGGACAGCTGTGTTGTAACGGCAAGCCTCGTGATTCTCGTTGGCCGTTTCTCCTCTTCCTCGATCGCGACTTGTGTCCGTGTGTACACAGAGCTTTCATAACGTATTCCGTCGGAGCGGTCGCGGTTTTCCGTTGGCGACCGATCCTTTCCTGCCTTCCGCGTTCCTGTGTGCACTTGTCCTTGGTACGAGTCAACTTGGCGCACCCGTTTTAGCTCTATTTCGACGTCCGACGACACTCGTCCAACCTTTGGCTGGTGCGGGCGGAAGTGGGGAAGTGGGGGATTATGGAGAAGGAGGCGAAGGTCGCGAGGAGGAAATAAAACTGCTGACATATTTCAGCGTGGTTTTGCTCGGCTGGCCCTTTTTTCCGCGGTGTGCGGGGGGGGGGGAGGACCCGACCTGCAGACGAGCAGGCGAATGCATTTAGAACAGGCAGGAAGACGAGCAGATGCGAGGGATAAACGCGTTATACGTTGCTGCAGAGCATTTTGTAGTCCCTTTTTTGCCGTCTGTATGGCTGCCAACGTTTCTATTTCGTCGCGCGAGGGTGCAGATTTTTCGATTTGGTTTTGTTCCGTTACCTTCATCGCCGCGCTTAGCGTGTTTTTTTTTTTTCTAAAAAAGTTGGCTGTCGCAGCGGCAGCGACGACGGGGAATTGAAAACAGTCGACGTCTTGAGCGAGGGCCTGTCGACGAGCCACGTCCCGAACGCGTGCGTGAGATGTGAAATAAAATGTATAAGGACGACGCAGACGATGCGTGTCCGATACACGCATCGCCTGCGCTGCGCGGACAGTGGCGCAGACGACGACACGCTAGCTCGCCGCTCCGGCTGCCGCCATTGTGGTCGGGTCGCCGATATTCCGTCCTGAGCGTATGGATCTGGAGCGTAGGCTTGAGTGCGCGTGCCTCGCGAGACGCTGCTGCGTCTCACAGCAGCTGCGCCCCGCTCGAAGCGAAAGCGAAGTCGCATGCTGCGGCGGGGCGCGTCCCGCGAGAGTACTTTGACCTCTAAATTTGGGCATGCCAGGTCGCCCGAATTATTCCTGCATCGGCAAGCGGTGCTGACGGCGTGCCGTTCACTTGGAGACGAAGGGCTGAAGCAACCGGGCTTTGACGTTCTAAACGGAGAAGGAAACGTTGGTCCTGTATGGCTGGTGTAGAAAATTTGCCGACTTACCTTTCTGGCGCCCCAATTATTTTTCTCGGCCGTGTAGGAAGGATCAGTTTCGATCACTTATTTTTTTTTTTTGCGCGAAATAAGCTTGCTCTTGTCGCTGGATATACACGAGCTCATTGTGTGTGATCCATGTATCCAATTTCCCATTTTGTGCAGCCGCGTTAGTTCGAGGAAAATTCTTGAGCTGGGTACCGCAGCGGTGGCCAAGTGGTTGAGCATCCGCCTCGCATGCGGGAGGTGCGGGGTTCGATCCCCAGTGCCGCCGGCTACCAACCGGTGATACAATGGGTACAAGCCTTCTGCTGTCCTGGTGCTCGGCTTATGTAGGGTGAAATGCTTGGGAAATGGGTCTTTGACCCCCACCTCGAGAAAGAGAAAACACCTTGTGTCATGGCGCACTTTGGCCACAGATGCCCTTGCGCCATAAAAATACAAAATCATCATCTTCTTGAGCTGGATCTATGGATTGCGTTCTCCTTCTCATGGTGGCCACTCTGACACCCTATCGGACCGCCGGCTGTCAGTTCGACGCGTTACGTGTCCTGTCCGTATCAATTTCATTTTAATTTCAGCTAAAATGACCCCAAGTCGCGTTTTGCTCTCCGGGCTGTTGTCTTGTACGTCCGGCTATTAGCGGTACGGCCTGTTGATACAGCATGTCCTGCTTATAGCACGAGTGAGCTCCGGCTAATCATTTCACTAATGGATCTTTACGCGTGAAGGCAACACTGCCGCCCCTCTAGCCGCGCCGTAGTGGAGGACAATACGGCTCAGTTTCTTCACCTGGGAGTATTCTCAAAATTCAAATCTTAGCTGCACGGGCGATTTCACGTTTCGTCTCCGTAGAGATAGCCCGTGCTCAGCAGCCGAACGCCATGGGGCCACCGCGGCGGGTGTGTAAGTACATTGCAGAAGTACCGCTGAAGATACGACAACGAGTTTGGAGTCCGTCCTGTCGTTCCGTCCCCTCTTTATTTATCTGTTTAGCCGTTTTATTTATTTTTACATTTGTTTCGCTTTCTGTGCCTCCAGAGCTGCTTCTCACATCGTGTTCGACCCGCCGCGGTGGCTCAGTGGTTAGGGCGCTCAGCTACTGATGCAGAGTACCCGTGCTCGAACCCGACCGCGGCAGCCGCGTTTCGATGGAGGCGAAACGTTAAAGGCGCCCGTGTGCTGTGCGATGTCAGTGCACGTTAAAGATCCCCAAGTGGTAGAAATTATCCCGGAGCCCTCCACTACGCCACCTCTCGAGCCCTCCACTACGCCACCTCTCGAGCCCTCCACTACGGCACCTCTTTCTTTCTTTCTCCTTTCAGTCCCTCCTTTACCGCTTCCCTTAAGGCGCGGTTCGGGTGTCCGCCGAGATGTGAAACAGATATACTGTGCCATTCCCCTTGATAATGGTGGTGGTAGTGGTTTTTTATTAAAATAATAGTAAAAAGGAAGGAAAAGATTTTTGCTAGCCCCGGCATCTGCCATCGATACTGAAGCACCTGAGCTGCCGGGGCTGCGGAAGTAAAGGACAGCAGGCAGAATGGAGAAATGAAAGAGTTGAGGGGACAGGAAGAGAGGATAGGGGGAGCCCCCTTTGATAATAATTGGTTTTGGGGGAAAGGAAATGGCTATCTGTCTCATATATCGTTGGACACCTGAACCGCGCCGCCGTAAGGGAAGGGTTAAAGGAGGGACTAAGAGAAGAAAGGGAGAAAGAGGTGCCGTAGTGGAGGGCTCCGGAATAATTTCGACCACCTGGGGATCTTTAACGTGCACTGACATCGCACAGCACATATGGGCGCCTTAGCGTTTCGCCGCCATCGAAACGCAGCCGCCGCGGTCGGGTTCGAACCCGGCCAAAATCCAATTTTCTGCTTTCCATCGTGTTCGCCCTTCAGTGCCCCCCTCCGCGAAAGAAGCGGTCGTCGTTTTCCCGGCCGTTATACGCTCGCGGGTGGGTGTCTTCACACCCCGTCGACGACAACGCGGCGCTCCGTTTTTGGCGCGTTTCGACACCCCTATTTCTCATCATTTGTTCCGTTTTTTTTTCTCTCCTCTTTTTCGGCACTCTCCAGGGGGAACAGCGGGCCTTGCTTGAACAGCTGCCAGCGGCGGCAGGCGCGCCAAAGACAACAGTGCGCGGAAAGCGCGGTCGGCCGCCGCGAAGATTGACGCCTTCCTTCCACGCGTTGGAACGCGCGTTATGACGCGTGCGCGCCCGCCCGTCCATCCCCGTTGGACGCGGCGCTTGTTAGTTTGTCGCACACTTTTTCCGCGCCGATCGGGTGGCGCTGGTGGTGCGCAATCGCGCTGATGCGGTTTCGCCAGATGGAACGAAACTGATGGCTTTGCTCTGTGGTACGCTCTCACTCCTCTACAGGATTAATAATAATAACAATTACTTTATTATTGCGAAGCAATACCACTTTAGGTCGCACTTCAGCCCGTTCCGTGGCGAGGCGGTGGTAGGCACCATTGACCTTTAGCGTGACCTCGCTGCGTGACGTCACACCAGCTGTGTAAAAACGGGGCCCCATCTCACGCCGTCGCGAGGCGAGGCGGTAGCCACCAACGGCGGCCTAACTCCCGCTCCTCTCACCAGGGGCGCTACGGTCGGTGTGACGTCACACCAGCTGTGTAAAAACGGGGCCCCATCTCACGCCGTCGCGAGGCGAGGCGGTAGCCACCAACGGCGGCCTAACTCCCGCTCCTCTCACCAGGGGCGCTACGGTCAGAGTGACGTCACACCAGCTGTATAAAACACCTCCGCTCCTCTCGCCAAGGCAGTCATACAGCCAGATGTTACGATGGTGCCTACGAACAAGGCAGCTCGGCAGAATTCAAAGAGGAAGCATCAGCGAGCTACGGAGACGGAAGAAGAACGAGAAGCTTCGCAATCATCAGGCTTAACCAAGCTAAGCCACGGCCGTTTTTTATTGGATCCGCCTAAAAGACATGCCAAAGAAAGATTTGGACTGGCACTATATGGGCCTACTAACAAAAATTAGCTGCGGTTTAACTACTGCTGAACCTGGTTAGAGAGCGAAAGCTGTGGTGTATATCGGGCAAGTCGACGCGGATTGGCGTCTGTAGGTTGAGTGCCGTTTCGCTCACTGGATAGGTAGCGCGCCCACCCTGCCACCCTGGCAGGTGGCAGTTGAATTAATTTTTCATCGCGAGAGGTTGGTCACCCAGTGAACGCTGCGGCCTATTCTACCGCCATCTACCGGCGAATCGAACGGTTAAAGGTCAAGCGGTGCGACACTATGGTGGACCACATATGGTAAGGCCTATATAAGCCACACTTGACCTGTGAGTCACTTGAAGGTCAACCGGCAACGCACGGCGAAATTGGCTTTACCTAGCGTAGTGAAGCTATCGCTTCAAAAACGCAGATACTGAATAAGATTTAATGCGACGACATGGCTGAGGATGATGTTTGCCTTGCAGACACTGCATCCGATCAAAAGGCCACCAAGCCATCCCGATATAATTCGTTTTATCGATCTGTAAATGGTTTCGACGAAGAGTCGTTAGCAGCTTAACTATTTGCGACAACTGCCACACACCACCCCTCTGTGAAAGGGAGAGTATACTAGTTATCTGTCCCAAACCCATTAGCGGCGTATAGCAGCGCTATGGTGTGTACTGTGGGCATTCTGTTCTCTTTAATGTCCCCCCTATTTCTTGTTTCGGACTTGGTTAATAACGTGTAGTTAAGGCTGAGAAGGAATTGAGGCACTGACGGTAACGGGGAGGTGAAGATGTATTGACATTGGCCGTCTGCGATCCTTGGCTGGGCTTGTAAAGACATTCGCCAGTTGTGGCTTCTTGTCACGGATTCTGGGATTAGTTCTCCAGTGTGAGATTCGTTTGGTTTGGAACCTTACATCTCAGTGACGAAAAAAAAAATGAAAAGGAATCGAGGGCTAATTTCCAAGGAAATTTTGGTCGGCCTTGTCTCCACGAAAAGGCGCGTTGAATTTTCAAGTTGAGTTGTCACCTCCGATTCGTTCTTTTAGGAACGCGAAGCCAAATCAAAGCTGCTGCAAAATCTGACCCTCGAGGTGCCTGATGTGAGCAGCAAATGCACCTTACCTTACCTTTGGGAAGCTCTTTAAAGCTATCTACTCTCACACTCGCCCTTTTATCTACGCATGCAGCTTGTGCGCATAGCTGTACAGATGCACACAAGAACGATGCCTGCTTCGCGTACGCTGTTGCAGCACGCAGCGAGTCGCTCGAGCCGGCCACTCGACGGTAGCGCGGAGACTGGAGAGAGAGAGAGAAAAAAAACTTTATTGGCGCCAAAAATTGGTCGATTCAGCGGGACCCGGGTGTCGTCATGTTGAAGTTCCGAGTCTTCCAGGGGTGGTGCCCTTATTCCAGGGCCCCACTGAGTCTTGCTACCTCATACGCATGCTGGACCAGTCCCTTTTGGACCGCCAGCACGCTGCTGGTGAGCAGGCTCTCCCACTGTTCCGCATTGGGCTCTTTTAGTTTATGGAATGAATAATTGCTTTTACACTCCCATGTAATATGGTATAAAGTGGGGGTGGCTCCACGCCACTTGCATGTGTCCGCGTACTGGCTCGGAAACATTTTGTGAGGTATGTGTAAGTTACGAAAGCTTCCTGTTTGCAGTCTACGGAGACTGGAAAAATAGCGAGCGCTAAATTGATTCTTCTGGCAGCATAAACTTTTAGCACACCGCTAGGCTGTTCACTGCTCGCTCCTTCAGGCAATAGCTTCGTGCGCAGTTTCTTGTGACGGTCGAACACGGTAGCGGTAAGCTGAAGCGTTCTATAACAGACCTGTTAAACGCTCACTAGCTCCTCATTGCGCGTCGTGTACCTGCGTAGCAAGCGTACGAAAATAGCGGCAGCAGGGGCGATATGGCGCGTATGTTAAAGCTGTCTAATGTCCTGCGCACTCAGCTTTACCAGTTGGGCAGCATCTGCGCGTGGCAGGCGACCACACAAAGCGCTGCCTTCTTGCAAGAACGGCCAGTCTCTGTAATGTGGGGAATAGTCGCCTATTTCCATTCCATGTGGATACGCGAAGTGGCGCCGCTGCTGAAGCCAATTGTATAACAACTCGCCTCCCTGCTCGATAGTGTCCGAACTCGCCGCTGAGGGTCGCCGTCCACCGTGTCTGTCACCCGATAAACTCACTGTCCGCCGGAAGTGGTGAATCGCTACACCGCCCCTGCTTCCGCGGAGTGAAATCGTTCTCGCGAGCTTAAGTGTGTCACTGCGGCTGTAGACCGCAACGCGCGCCTTCTTCCCGCGGGAGGAGCGGCGGCACTTCCAGGTCGCGGCGCGCGAGAAAGCGCGCGTACGAGCTCGGCGCGAAGAACGTGAGAGGAGCGCGGTGTGCGTCTCTCTTCCGCGCGGGCACAACGCCACGTCGCGCTCACGTGGCGGCGTCTCCGCCGTCGGCGGGCGCAGGAAACCCGGTTATAAACGGGGCTGCCCCCCCCCCCCCCCCCCCCCCCCCCTTTTCTACACCGCACACGAGATAAGCGAGAGCGCTCCTCCGCGCGCGAGACCACGTGGCGATCGGAGAAACCGGGCTGGCTACCGCGCCCGTGCGGGTAGCCGGGCACACACACCCTCGGTGCTGTTGTGTGTCGTACTACAGTATACTGCGGGCGTCTTCTCTCCGTGCTGGGGGTGTCGCAAGGAGCGGCGCGACCAGAACTGCGCCGGCGCGCTCTGGGCGTTCACTGCTCTGCCTCTTTGCGCAATGGCTGCACACGTATACTACTCTGCACACACACACTTTGTGCCACATGCCATGTGGGTGGCCCCGTTTGCGGCGCTGCCTGCTGCTGCTGCCAGATATATGTGCCTCGCGGCTAGGCCGTCGCGCACCCCCCTCCCTCTTCTCTCGTAATGCCATACTTTCTGTTTTGTACAAGCCCGGGGCCGGCTTGCGACACGGATGTGCCCGTGATGGTTGTGTGTACCTCCGCGGTCGCACCGTACATTACCTAGCCGTGGGGCGTGACCACATTTAGCCGGGGTGCGTCGAATAGCGCGCGGACGAGGAGTGTCACCGTGCAGGCATTCACGTTTGTGTGCATGTGAACCGCACTGAGCCGCGCACACCGGCCGCGCTTCCTCTGCCGCTCGGGAGCGAACGATGTGCATGTTGTAGAATCTCAGCTTCTTTAGTCTCGGATAGCGAGGAAGCGCATTACACGGCGCGTGTGCTCGCGCTAGGTTACACCACACGGAGCCACGGGTGCACATCTCGATTGTGTCACTGTCTCTCGCCCTTATTATTTATGTTCTGACTTCGCTTTCCGCCGAACGGTCGCTGTATCTCACTTCCTGCACTCTGTCGAGGCGGCAGTTGGCGATATTAAGCGATATAAAGTTGCCCGTTATCTCTGCCTCGTGCCCCCTTTGAGCCGCCGCGATAGCTGCCTGGTGGCTTTCTGAGAACGACGCTTCGTTATTGTACTGGGAGCGCGCGTTTGTGTGTGCGCGTGTGCAGGTTCACAATCTCACCGGAGTAGTGCCTCTGAGATATTTTGTCACGCGTGGTCGCCTTTGTGTTTGACGTCGCGACAAGTGCCGCCCCCCCTCAGTAGACATTCGGAGCATGCCTGTGTCCGCGGTACAGTGGACACTTCTCACGAGGCGTTCCCGATGCGACCGCGAGCCGTAGCGAGATATCTTGCGGAGACGTGCACGTGTCGAGAGCTCTGCCTTCTTTTTTGCCTTTGTTGCTACGCTGCTCCAGTTCACGAAGAAGGCTTGTGATGAGGGAGAGACTTGCAAGTCCGGCAGCCCGATTCGCTGGGTCGCAGACGACTAACGCATGACGTCATCACATGCGTACCAATCACTGTGCTGCGCTGGGCGTTAATTGCCATGGCAGCCGCGTCCAGCTTGATGCGGACGCCGCCGACTCAGCATTTTCGAGGAACGAGCTGAGAACAGCTGGCGCTGCAAAATGTGTCTCTGGCCTTACCTCGTGCTGAACAAACTCGTTAGATATGTCGCTGTGTGCACAAGCCGCCTTTGCGCCATTAAAACTATCCAAATCAAATCGCCATCGAAGCGCCCCTCGTTGTGTTCGATCTCACTCGAGCGTAATTGATCCCCATCGATCAAGGCTGCAACTGGAGTCGGAGACTTTCATCACCGCCGTATACCGTAAAACAGGGTCACTACGATAATTTTGACCGTGCGGAAAATGTGCCTGTAGGCAAGTTTGGCAACGGTGGAAACGCGTAACCGCGCTTCCCGTATGCTTTCCGGCTGTGCTAAAACTCTCTCATGTGTGCCTCACTGGACACTTGCGTGTGCCTTTCACGTGCGCGTCATTTTCCGCTGCTCCAGTCGTCGTAAATGCACGTACGTTGCACGAAACGCGGATGCCTTAAATTTCCACACGCGTTGTTACTTCGTCGGAGGTGCGCAGGACAAAAAAGTGCCGACGATACCTTTAAAACTTCCGCACGCCGCGCTGTAGCACTAATATGAAGAAAAAAAATGTGAACTGGGGTTTAACGACCCGAAGCGACGCGTGAGCTGTGAGGGACGCCGTAGCGGAGGGCTGCGGATTATTTTAGACCGCCTGGGGTTCTGTTGCGTGCGAAGACACAGTATGTGGAACAGCACAGGGGTGCCCTTTGTGTTTCGCTTACATCTAAATACGACCGCTCGAATGACCCGCGATCTTGGAATCGGCTTACGAACGCCCAAGTCACGATCAACCGCGGCGGGTTCACCACTAATACGTGTGACGTGATCCGACCACCACGAAGGTGTATTTTTTTTTTAGCGGTGGTATACTGCTTCATGGCATGCAGTGGATATATTATGGGGATGGGTAACGGTTTGCTGAACGAATGAGGTCCGGAAGTAGTAGTAATAACTAATAGTAATAATAATAATAATAATAATAATAATAATAATAATAATAATAATAATAATAATAATAATTGGTTTTTGGGGAAAGGAAATGGCGCAGTATCTGTCTCATATATTGTTGGACACCTGAACGGCGCCGTAAGGGAAGAGATAAAGGAGGGAGTGAAAGAAGAACGGAAGGAAGAGGTGCCGTAGTGGAGGGCTCCGGAATC
The DNA here is from genome assembly GCA_030143305.2 of Amblyomma americanum. Lineage (NCBI taxonomy): Eukaryota > Metazoa > Arthropoda > Arachnida > Ixodida > Ixodidae > Amblyomma > Amblyomma americanum. Next base: position 60,855 of record JARKHS020014397.1, read on the forward strand.
ATTTCGACCACCTGGGGATCTTTAACTGATGGCGGATTTCAAACAGCACATAACGCGGCACTGTCCAGTGACAGATCCGTTGGTCTCGGTGCGGGGAACACGAAGGTACAGTCTTTGTCAAAAGTAACGATCCCACGGAGCCTGCTTCTAAGCCGTGTGTGGGGCTGTTGTGGCATCCGCGGAAGTCCCAACTTTCCGGTTGGATGATCAGGGAGGACTAGAGTTCCTCTCACCTTCAGGAGGCTTGGAACACTGACGAATGGCGATATGTAACGACACACACAGCATAGCCGAAAAGCGAACTAACTCCTTGGGTTCTGTACTTTTGACGGAGGCTGTACTTCTGCAGCCTTTCCGCACTGCACGCCGAACGTGCTCGCCACTCGTTTTGTGACCGCTAGGGTGGTGTCGAGCCAATTACGCGGGCGGCATTGTGCCTACGTCATGTGCGTGCGTGCGTTCGTGTGTGGGGCTGCGCGCTTGTGTGTATACCAGGCAGCAACCGTCTCGGCGACGAAGAGAGAGCCGACCTCGCGGCCGCTCGGGCGTAGAGAGCCTCTTGTTGTTTGTGGCGCTGCTTTGCTCGTTACCCTCTCCCCGTCTGGGATCCGTGGCTTGTGTCTCCCCCCCACCTGGCTAATAAGTTTTCCTGTTGGCTGCGGTGCGGCGCGCGCGTTCGCGCCGATATAACGGTTACAAGGCCGGCCCCGGCGCACAGACCGATCCGACGCGCGCCGCGAGCGTTATCTTGAGAGAGAGAGAGGCGCGCGAGGGCTCCGGGGTGGGGACGAGAAAAGATAGAAACCGCGGGAAAAAGAAAAAAAAAATGTCACAGAGTACAGAAAAAAAAAATGCCGCTGGAACGCTCGGCGTCGACTCTGGAGGTGTGTATGTCTGTGCACCGTACAGAGCGGCGCGGCCGCCTCCAAGGTTGTGGCCTTGGGAACCCTGCCTCTTAACTCTTTTAGAGCTGCTCTCTCTCTCTCTAGCTCCTTCTCTTCCACTTCTCGTTTGTCTTTAAATCCCCCCCCCCCCCCCCCCCCCGCCGTCGACGCCCTCGTCTGGCGACTCCGCTCACGCTGGTAATCGTTTCGCTGTTCAAGCGCATAGTTCTTTTTTATCACTCTCGTGTTCTTTCTTCCTATCTTTGTTTCTTTTTATTCCCTCCTTGCACATATTTATACTGTCGGGAAGCGAGATTGTGAGAGTTCCACAATTAGAAACGTTGTCGCACCCAGCTACTATATACGGCAGGCGAAGAAGCGCGGAGAATTGCATGCACAGCACTTGTAGCGTCTTTCTATGGCTGGCTCGTGACGTCGTGCCCTTCGTAACTATGCTTCCTTGCTCGTGGTTATACTCTTTGCCGCTTTGTGAAAAAGCGGGCGAGATAGGAGCATGGGATAAACGATTGCATGTTAGCCATGGCGGCGACAGTCGCATCCGAAACTTGTCCGAGGCTTCTTGGACGCCGCGATCGCAGATGGTGGACGCCGATTTGGGCCAGGTTTCGCATAATCCTTTCGCATTTTCGTAGCGAATGCTCGGGTTTTGAAAGAACTGGCGCAGTTAATATTGATCGCAATTCCACTACCCCCAGCACGATTCTTGGAATGGACTCTCCGTCAAAAATTCGTACAGGTGGAGACGATGTAAAAGGGAACACGCGTGCTTGTGCGGGCAGTCCCTGCATCTGGCTAGGTCGTGCCTCCGTGTACTTTTGTGAAGAGTAATAATTTTGAGAGTATACTGCCTCCCGAACGAGTACTGCGCCATTTCCTCCCCCCCCCCCCCCCCAAAGAACAAAAAACAATTATATTTGTACTGCGGTCCCGGTTTCTAAAGGAGACGGCGCGTAAGCGTGACAGGGCGTGCCTCCAGTTTTTAGAACAGCCGCACAAGGCGGCGGCTGGCCCTTAGCGACAAGCACTCGCTCGTTACCTTTAGTCGTGCTTCCGCCTGTACGTGTACTGACTGGAGATTAAAATGCGGCACCCGTTCATTCCATTTGCCATTGCCGTCTATTCTGCGGGCGAATTCCGTTGCGCGGGTCATTGTTTCGCGCATCACCGCGCACTTGTCTTGTCACTGCGCCGCAGCCGCGGATCTGCGTTCATGTGTATTTCCGGCCTTGAAACGCAGCGAGGAGAGGAGGACGCAGCCGTGCAACGGGCGCGGGCGGTTATGCAAAAGCCAGTTTCCTTTTATGCCACGCATGCGGGCAAGAGCCCGCATTGAGGAAACACGTCTCCCACCTCATTAGCCTCGCACTGTGTCTTCCTTTCGAGAGCTCTCTCTCTCTGCAAGCCATTTATGATAATGCATCTAAATGCGTCTTTTTGTAAATGACTAATAATTGGTGGGACGTCGACGGTTGTTATTTTGTACTAAGCGCTCGTTGGCGCTTAGGCAATACACGAGTCTGGCAGGCGCTCTCCTCTCGTCTCGGTGAGGCGTCCTGAAGTTTTCGCCGTCCATATGGTTGATGAATTGCGTGTGTTGAAATCCGCATGGCCGGGACGGTTTAGCCTTAACTTCTCCTTGGTTGGCATGAACTTCCGTCTCAATTGCTCTTCACCGTTTTCATAATGCAAAAGGATGCCGGTGCACTCTATAGAGAACCCGAGGTTGTCGAATTAATAGCGTCGATTCTTCCTCTCTGCCCCCTCCCCCTTCCTTTCACCCTCTCCTTCGTTCCTTCCCCGGCGCTCTGTTCATGTGACGACCGTAGTTCCCCGCGAGTGAGCCGTTCCTTTCCCAGTGACCACCCGACGACCACCCGTGAGCCATTAATCAGCGTGTAGGCAGCGAAGCTATAGCCTTTGGAGGATCGCTTAAAAATCTTGCATCGCGCATAGTGACACCGCTGTGGATATTTTCACGCGCTGCGCGTGGCCTCGCCAGTTGGCTCTTGCATGCAGCGTGGTGTGTGCTGCACGGAGGCGAACTCTTTCTCTCTCTCTCTTTTTTGTTTATTTTCTTTCGCTCTTCCTCCGGGGAGCGCGTGTGGCGAGCCGTGGCCACGTCACTTAGCGAAAGCACCGGCGCTGGCTCGCTGACCGGAATGTCAATGCGCTCTCCGCCTCTCCTTGAAATCCAATCGGGAGAAAGGAATACGGCGCTCCCGGCGGAGAACGGGGTCGGACGGAAACCAGCCGCTCTGGCTGTGCCACTTCGTGTGTGCGCCACTCTCTCTCTCTCGCCGCCTCTTTCTTTTTCTATCCCTCTCCGTGCCAGAGGGCGTGTAGATTGGAGTTTATAGAACCGCGATTGCGAATAAATAAGGCACATTCGATTTTGTATTTTACCCGCCGCGGTGGCTCAGTGGTTAGGGCGCTCGACTACTGATCCGGAGCTCCCGGGTTCGAACCCGACCGCGGCGGCTGCGTTTTTATGGAGGAAAAACGCTAAGGCGCCCGTGTGCTGTGCGATGTCAGTGCACGTTAAAGATCCCCAGGTGGTCGAAATTATTCCGGAGCCCTCCACTACGGCACCTCCTCTCTTCCTCTTCTTCTTTCACTCCCTCCCTTGTCCCTTCCCTTACGGCGCGGTTCAGGTGTCCAACGATATATGAGACAGATACTGCGCCATTTCCTTTCCCCCAAAACCAATTATTATTATTATTGTCTTTTATTTCTCTTTTTTTCACAATTGTGTAGCCGTGATTAGCACCTTCCTAGCTATATACTCCCCCCTTGACGACTTCTTCGTTTAAAGTGGTCTCTATTGGGTTGATATAAAACCGGAGTGATTCCCAAACCGGCTTGTGGCGTCGCTGCTGTGCTCGTAGAATATCAAAGGACCAAAATAAGGTTGGCCTGTTGCTGCTCTTGTAAGCGGCTGTAATGCACTGCTGCTTAAAAAAAGAAGACTAAAAGGGCGAGAAGAAAGAATTCGGCTTTTCTTTTTTTTTATCCGCTCAAGTGCGAATGTGGCGGCGCCAAGTGACAGCGGCACACTGTGCTATCGCTTCGTCACAGGCGAGTTTCTTTGTCATTTGCTGTCCGACGCGCCTGCAGACACTGCGCTCTGTGAGACAGGCATCTGCAGTAAATTAAATTGCAGGCGGATTTTTTTTTTTGTGCGACTGCAGCTGATACCGACGCTGATTGGCCGTTTATTAAATAAACTGTGCACCCTTTCTCAAAACGGGACGGGCTGCCGAATAGAGTGCGGCGTGCGTTTTGAAAGGAAAAAAAAAGTGCATCACCTTTGTCGCCTCAGACTCTGCATATATAGCTTTGTTCGCACTTTCGGTTATATGCGGGCGCTTCTCAGTGCTCCGCGTTTTCTATTACATTGTTTTACATTATGCGCCCGATGATGAGTGCACGTCTCGTAAGTTCAGGAGCCTAATTGAAACCATCCGAACGAAGGATTCCGTTGTGGTTGCATTCCGTTCCAAGATGTATACATACCACATAGCTTTCATGAAAGCTATGGGGTATGTGTGAAAACTACGTGGTATGTGAAATCTATGTGGTATGTGTGAAACCTATGTGGTATGCGTGAAAACTCTTGCGAAGACCGCATCTGCAGATGCGGTCTTTGCAAGAGTTCTCCAATTTGGCCTCGGTTGATTCTACATTCGCGTGATATACGAGTGCTTGCGCAGTTAGTGGCAGTCTTTCGTTTTGCCGACTGTCCTTATTTTTATATATCAACATTTAGTGTAGCGACAGCGCAGTTCCGCCGTGCTCTGATGTGAGCGAAATAGAGTCAAAAGACTCATAACCGCAGAGCAAGACTGACGGAGAAGCAGGTAATATGTCATTGAGGTACACAGGCCAACGACTTTCAGTGCGTTGGCTTTTCGTGTTAAGGTTTCTTTTTTTCTTTCGCTGTTTTTATGTTAGTGACCGCGCCTAATTCGAAAGAGAGAGAGAGAGAGAGAAGAAAGCAGTGTGCGGATGATCCGGCGTACCGTGCAGCCGAGGTCTACAGAGGCTGGTAACTCAAGCAGGTTGGAGCGAAATTGCGGAAAGGCCGTTGGCCCGGCCGAGAGAGTCGCCTCTCGATGATTCGAACTCGAAGGGAACCGAAATGTTTGTTCGAATTACGTGGAGTTGGAACTACATATAAGGGTAGCTTTATTTCGCTATTGCGCCCGATGTTGACGAGACAAAAGCGCCGTTGGGAATAAACCGGAATTGCGAATTAAGCCAGTTGTGTTCCATTGCACGTGCGCGCAACTGCTTTCTGTTTATAATATATACTAGTACCTTTTCTATCCTGAGAGGACCTTCTCTTGGGCCTGTGTATTGTTCGAATACGTATGCGGCGAACAGGTTTTTTTTTTCCTTATTTCTATGCCTCCTCGTTCGCTCTTCGAGCTCATTGTTAATGTTTTGAAATGGTAGGCGCATACTACCGTCCGACTGTACGATTATGCGACCTGCCGCATTTCCACTTGCCATGTTCCCGACGTCTAGAAATGAGCGACGGTTGTGGTGCCTCGGTCTGTCGTCATAACAGGGGGATGCTTTCTCCGTCAGGCGTCGTCCCGGCTAACACAAGTTGCCCTGTTCGCAGAACATCGTCACTGGCTTCGGCTACTTCTTTTTCGTACAACTCATTGCTTTCAGTTTCTATACGTGAGGTGGCTTCTTTTCGCCGTTCTTGTCTTACCAGAGTTGTTCTTTTTGTCTTCTTCCGTTGTCGTCAGCGCTGCCTTGCCACACCTTGGCTCACCGGTCGGAAGCGCCGTTCTTCGTATACGCCATCCTCCGTCCCGCACAACAGCGCAGGACTTGGGTGGGGGGAGGGAATGTAGGTGGAGGGGAAGGGGGCGAGAGGCGCGCGCTATATACGAGAAACTCGTCCGTTGTTACGCCGTAATTTTGCCCCCCGCGCAACGAACAGCCGCTCTTTCGGCCGATAAAGCTCGATTGGATCGCCGGAACCGGGCGGCCCCCAGCGCCCGCTCGTCTTCGTGGGAACGCTTCCCGTTGCCCCCTTTCTTCTTCTGCTCGCGTAGCTGCGTCCCGTATTACTGCCACCCTGTTTTCGGCCCCGATTGGGCGGCATGCACTGGGGAGCAAGAGCTCGCCTGGGGGCGCTTCCGTGATTGCTCGCCAATTTCCAGCGTCGCGGAGAAGCGCGCTATACTGTGTCGGTCGCCCTTCTCTCGGTCCCTCGTGCACCGCTGACGCGCGCTTCGCCTATACCATAGTGGGGCTGTATATACCGGACGCGGCTGCCGGTGCGCAGTTCGCTGTCTCTTAACGCCGTCCCCCGGCTTGGCGGTTGTGTAACGGCTTTCCGAACAAAAACACAGAGCGCGCGCACTGTTTGTTATTTCGGAATGTGCTAAGTTTTGGACGCAAAGAAACGGCGGGTTCAAAGGAGGAACTCATGTCGAGTCATGTGTTTTTAACGAAAACTAACACCGCATTTCAAAATAGTACTTAATGTGGAGTAATAAGTAGCCCTCTTTCGTAACTTTATCACGGAACGAATGTCTGGGTTCCTTTTCGGTCACTGCATGTGCACATTATACGTTGTTCGCCTATATAGGCGATAGACTGCAATGTCGACTGCAATGTAGCTTATTTGCCTCCAGCGCAGTATGGGCGGCCTCAAACTATGGTGTAGACACATCAGTGCGTGCGCTGTATTGCGCGCCCCGTGCCTGCGTTTAATTGGGTCACGTCTGGGGGTGCACTGGAACGTTGAAAGCGTTGAAATTGAGACGGGTATTAACCGGCAGTGTTTAATTTGGAGTCTGCCGTTGCTGCTTCTCCTAATCGCGCACATGACTTCATTTCGCCGTTACGTCAGCAGGTCTGTATCACAATTAAGGGGCCTCTCCTTGTGTTCTGAAACTGGTCTCGCAGCGGATTGGCAGATTAATTGGCCGCGCCGTATACTGCGCCCGTTGCGGTGCTGCAGGCGATGTAAGTGCTGGACCTGGGCTGTGACAGTTATTGCACGCAGGACGAGTACGCAGACCTCGTGCGCGCGTTCATCCCATGGCTGCCACTGGAGAGGCTTTCGGTGTCGACCGCGCTGTCCACTCGCGCTTCCCAAGGGCATTTGGTGAAGTTGGATCTCTGGCTTATACTGCAAGAAAGAGAAAAACAGTTTTCGTCTGTGGCATGTTTTGCCTGTTTATAGAGCGCTTCTCGTCTGCTCTCGTACGATGGAACTGACCAGTCGCGGAAGTAATTGGCAGAACAGAAGCCACGAGGGATCTAATGGAACACCGAAAAAGGCCGACGACAGCGTTCCGAGGCCCGCTAGACCTACAAGTAAGGCGTCGTACGGTGTGTAATTTCCGCGCGTGGCTAGCGTTCAGCAATGGATGGAGAACCTTCAGCGAACTGTCATCGAATTGCCATCGAACCGTCGCCCAGTGGCCACCGAACTGTCATCGAACTGTCACCGAACCTTTGATCTGTCAGCGACTTTTGAATGACCTTCAGACGACCTTTCGGCGAACTTTCGGCGCACCTTTTACAGCGGAGCACTTGTCAGCGTATATACCCGAGTCGTTTTGATCCGCGTGTTCCCTTCCGGTCTCCCTTCGTGCGTCCCTGGTGGGCGACCGTTTCCGGCTGCGCAGGCGGCGGCGGGGCTCGCAGAAGACACGCTTCGCTTAATAAAACCGCGTGCATGCGGTCCCTCCTTGTCCTCGGTCCTGCTTGTGTGCCTGCGTGCGTGCGATCCTCCTCTCCGCTGCACTGCTGCGGCAGCAGCGCACGCTGGCGCGTTGCCGCCGCAGATCTGGAACGGCGATTAATTTGGGTCCGCGCCCGCGTCTTAACGCCGCTGCCGCGACGGAAAAACAAAGCTCGAGGGGAAAGTGCACCGCCGTACGCGGAATTTACGGCCGAGTGCTTGGTCGCGAAAAGGATTTCCGGGATTAGCCGGAGCGTCCCGTGCTGGGTGCGCAGCCTCCGCGAGGCCTGTGGCGCGAGTCCTTCAGAGTCGCGTCCACGCTTCGGCCAGGGCCGGATAAAGCGAAGGGGGCGCCGAAACCACGGTCGTTCTGTGTAAGCCGGAGCTCTGTTTGCAGCCGCGTCAGAATCAGGGCCGCCTTGCGCCAACGGGACTTGTATGGACAGTTTAATGGCGCGGTCATCAATCAGGCAGTGCTTGGCGATGAACGAGGTCCTTTCTGCCCGTGTAGACTCGACAGTTTCTTCTTTTTTTTACCACGCTCTCAGCGTGTTCATCACTCTTGACGCCTCACTTGTGCTGTCCGCAGGACGAACTGGGCGTAAATTGGACGCATGCAGTCACGCGTGACAGCCTGATGGACGTCTCGGGACGGCACCCCAGGCTTGGCCAACTTCAGGCTCCTCTATGTATATCGCTCGACCTCCGTGGCGCGCCGGCTTTCGTGCCTATACGCACGCGGACACGTGGCGCGGGTTCGTGGTGTTTTTGTTTCTTTTCCGCGGCGTGTGACCAAGGGCGTGAAAACATGCAAGTTCTTATGATACTTACGAGGGCTCTCCCAGGGCGAGGAGGCGCTTTAAGCGCGCAGATTTGACACTGTCCAGGCGCCGATATCCATTCATCGACGGCGCAACTGTTGGCAGTTTTCGTGTGGGTGGCGCAAGGACCGTATAGTTCGTGGAAACCAGCAATTCCGGCCTGTTTACGGGACCTGTCCCCCGAAGCTCTTCAAAGCGTGTTTCGGTGGCCCCAGCGCTCTCGGTAAACAGGCGCCATTTGTGCGTCTCCGCACGGATCGTAAAGCATGGATCCGGGTGGTAAGTGCCCAGCGTGTGTGAGTACCGTACTCTTCCTCTCAAAAGGAGGCGCCACATTGTGTACGACGGGGGGTGTACGACGGGCGGAAAAGAAGAGGCTTCTCGCTCGCGTCTCCAGGCGTACGTACTCTGGATGCTCTGCGGTCGTCGTGTGCGGTCCTCGAGTCATGGGCCAGTCACGCCTCCACGTGCACGCGGCGTGAGCATCGCCGCACCACCCGTGCTTGTGCTTCGCGTTCCTGTGGACGAGCGCGGTCTTAGCCGCGTACAAAGCCGCCTCAGCCACCGAGGCTTGTAGTTCGCTTTGTCCTCCGCTAATGTGGGCGGCGCGGGGGAGGTTTCGCGTTCATTTAAGTCATCGGAGAGGCTGCGTCGAGTCTGGACGCAGGCCTCGCCCAGTGACCTCCAGTTATTCCTATTCTTGCGCGGTTTTGTACGCTTCCATTTTTCTTTCTACACTTTGCTGTTATGTCGGCGGTACGCGTGAACCCCTCTGCTCTTTCCACTGCGAAGGCGAGTGGTGCGAAGAACAACACGCCAGCCGGAGTTTCCTACCACACAAGTGTGCTATTTGCGTGCTGTTATGTAACACGGCGCTGGCTGCATGCACCGCTCGTTACTGTGCTGTTTCCGTGGCGTCTGCGCCGTTACGTCCGCTCCACTTTGCTTTCCATTACGCAAGGGAAATGAGGGCGCAGACGTATCGCGTTTCTTGGCGTTTTGGTGTCTCCGCTGCAGGCCGTGTTGAGTGCGCTGCTCTCGGCGAGTCGGTGTGCGCCTGTATAAGGGGGTGGTGTTATGAGGAGAAGAAATAACTCTGCAGTTAGTTAAACACTTCTATTCGCATTATTATGAGTAATCAACGTGAGGACAGAACCGCAGGGCGATGGCTGGGACGTCGCGCCAGTTGTCGCCGGGTTACACTGAATCTTGGCTCGGGGGATGGGGCTCCGTAAAGCGGACCTCGCCGTAAAGTGCACGGTGTGGTGTGTGCGGCTTTAGAGCCCGAATCTCCGCCTTAGGGAGTGTACCCTATCGATTTGGGGGATAGGGGAATAGCGAGGCGCCAGGGCGCATGCACAGGACAATGACCCGAGGGGCGTTAACCTAGTGTATACGCGTTGCCTTACGCCTGTATACGAATTAGTAGGTGTGTCATTAGTAAGGAAGGGACCTTTAATGAACCTCGCATCAGAACTCACGATGAGACAGTGCTTTCGCATTCAAAGCAAGTAGTGTTAAGTGTCCTCTGTATTTTTCTTTTGTGTGTGTGATGAATTCGGGAGGTGTGTTCAACAGCTTTTGTGCCAGCTTCGCGCCCTCGGAAACGTTCCAAAGAGATGGTTTGTTTTATGAGGGTTTAACGTCCCAAAGCGACTCAGGCTACGAGGGACGGCGTAGTGGAGGGCTCCGGATAATTTTGGGCCACCTGGGGTTATTTAACGTGCACTGACGTCGCACAGTACACGGGCCTCTAGAATTTCGCCTCCATCGAAATTCGACCGCCGCGGCCGGGATCGAACCCGCGTCTTTCGGATCAGTAGCAGAGCGTCATAATCACTGGGCCACCGCGGCGGCTCGCTCCAAAGAGAGGTGCTGGAAAATTCCTTGACGCGATGTCGAAGTCAGTGACGATGCTGGAAAAAAGCAAGGAACAATGAACCCTGAGACCTCGGCTGCGAGCATCACGCACCTGCAAGCTGAATTAGTGCGGAAAAGAACGCGCAGTGGGTACGCAAGAACGAAATGTGTTGCTATTTCGGCACCGGAGTTTAAAAAAAAAAAGATATCGTGTGTATTAATTATTCGCCCGCATTAAAATTATTTAAAACAAAAGAAAAAAACGTGCTTTCGGAGTAACCATTGGTTGAGTGCTTCTAATGCACTATACCTTTCACGTACAAGTGCAATACAAGGGGCGTAACGCGTTTCCTCATCGATGAGGGCCTCCGCCATCGTGCAGCAGCCCCCGCGTCGGGAGCGCATATGGCCGATGACTCATATGACGTCGCTGTACCGGTGCACAACTCGTGCTATCTATATCCCGCTCGCTGGCTGCGCTCCGGCATTATATTGGCCAGGCAAGCAGGCAGGGGGACCTCTCGTTGAGCTATAGCTGCGCCGAGTGTCGAGCTGCTTTCGTGCAGGCGTGGGCCAGCATGACGTCGAGATCGAGGGGTACGGCGGCTCGCCGAGATAGCCGGACTTAAGTGCGCGGTTGCTGCCGTGCGTTGAAACGAGCGTCTGGCTTGGCCTCTTCGTGTTCCGAGGTTGTCCCTTCGTGCGATGAGCCCACTGGAGCTAAGAGATTTACTGATCCGGAGTTCCCGGGTTCGAACCCGACCGCGGCGGCTGCGTTTTTATGGAGGAAAAACGCTAAGGCGCCCGTGTGCTGTGCGATGTCAGTGCACGTTAAAGATCCCCAGGTGGTCGAAATTATTCCGGGGCCCTCCACTACGGCACCTCTCTCTTCCTTTCTTCTTTCACTCCCTCCTTTATCCCTTCCCTTACGGCGCGGTTCAGGTGTCCAAAGATATATGAGACAGATACTGCGCCATTTCCTTTCCCCAAAAACCTATTATTATTATTATTATTATTATTATTATTATTATTATTATTATTATTATTATTATTATTATTATTATTATTATTATTATTATTATTCAGACACGCCGCTGTCAGCTAACGGTGGTGCGGATTGAACGGTCATCGTTTTGAAGCGAGCTTCGCCTGCAAGCACAGGAACATTTATTTATTTTTATTTATTTATTTATTATTTGTTTATTATTATTTCAATCAGATACAGCGTATTTACTGAGATCACTATAGAAGGGGGTGGGGATGGGAGTTGGGTCATGATTACATAGAACACAGATGACATTCTCAGATTCAGCTTCGCATCGACGACAGGAAGATTAACATAATACGATTGTTTGCCCGCGGTATCTGCACCCTTCAAACACGCTTTAACTGAGACAAAGCGTGACGAAATTTAGAGCAGAGAGTACTGAAATTACTCAAATTCTCAAAATTGGCCTGTAAGGAACACCGAGGAAAATTTCATGGAATTATTGTGCTCAGTATAAAATTATTTCGACGCTTTCTGGCTACGTTAACGTTTGTCTGGCAGCAGAAGATGCGCACTAATGGATGAAAAAAAATGAAAAAAAATCTCCAGTTGAGTTTAGTTTGTGTTGAATGCTACAGGTGCCACTCATTTCAAACTCGTTACGTCTACGAAGAACTGGTTGCCACCGTCTTGAAGTGAATGGCGAAGTATATTTAGCATAGCCTCTGAGATCCGCACAAGTAATTCGATTATGGCGACACCTGTATTTTATTTTTAGTTCTTTTCTAGCTTAAAAAAAAAAAACTCCGCCTTACCGTATCGATACGGGCCAACTTCAAATAGTCTTGAGCAGTGTCCCATTTCATGGCCCCAATCGGGGCGATTTCTAACGGACAACCTTGAGTGTGTGTGACGTCATAGTTGCACGTCCGTCGATGCTCGCTCTTTTTAGTTTTTCCTTGTTTTTTGGTCATTTCAGGTAAATAATGATCTGAGCTGTCGCTAAAAGCCGCCAGTTTATCCAATCAACGTGCAGATGAGGGGTTTTGTGACGGTATCAGTGATTTGATATGTTGATCTGTCGTGACGTCTTACTTCTGTCTAAACCCAGTTTCGGTTTCTTTTTTTGCCGTTGTGTAATTGTTTTACTAATTATTTTGAAAAAAACTATCGTAAATATAGAAGGGAGAGGTTCAAGAAGTATAATGTGGTAGTGAACTCAAAATATTTAAAATCCAGAGGAAACTTTTTTTCCTGCAACCCGTGCCGCTTATGGATCGTTCTCAAGAAAGAAAAAAAAACTGCGTAAATACGTTTGTCCTGCAGTTGTGTTCACGATCTTTCACGCGCGGATACAAATATAGTTCGTTTTGTCCGGTTCGCGAGGAAGCAGTAGCGTACGAGAAAACAGCGTGCGGACCGAACACTGTGGAAGAAATGAAGCGATGACAAAGCTACATGCATGTGCAGCGACAAAACAGCGCCACAAGAAAAAAAAAGATAACAGCGCCGCGGCATCACATGATAGCACATTGAAAAAAAAAAGAAAAAACAGCGCAACACACCGCCGAACTGGCCAGACCAAGCCCGACCAGATCAGAGCGGCACCGTGACAGCAGTTGTGCAGTGGTATGTGTTTAGTGTACCAGTTTCTGCAGCAAAGAAGAAAAAATCCCGGGGGGGGGGGGGGGGGGGGATTTAAAAAATGTGACAGCCGCCTTTTTCCTCCGCGCAAATGATGAATTCGGTGTTTCACAGCACAATGAACCGGCGGTTCTGTGCTTGTCTGTCTCCATCACCTGGGCAGTGCGAGCACCTGCATCACTCTATACACGACTACGCCAATATGGGAGTAAAAAAGGCGTAACCTGCCTTCTAGAGCACCCCCTTCTAGCGCTGGTGGACTTACTCCTTTCTTACTCCCTTCTGTTTCTATAGGGTGTAGCTCGTTCGACGTTGTTTGTTGCTCGCGCACGCACTGGCTCGCGCTCTGCTCGTCATGATGAATCGCTGTTTGCGAGCCGTGCTGCTTTTCGAGGCCAGCGCGGCCGAGAGGCCGGGACTGCCAACCGATCGTAAATCTACCATGGTATTATATTCCCTTCGGATCGCTGGGGGCCGCCCGAGCCGCGCATAGGTCTCGCTCTACGAAAACAAGTGTGCAATGCACTCGACACCGGCGATCGAAAAACGGCCGAAGTTTTTCTATGGGCCAAACTTTGGCTCGCGGCGCCTGGACTAGTCTTTATTTTTATTTTTTAAATCTGCTTTTAGGCCTACAAGTTGCACTGGAGCAGGCTGCGAGTGAAATCTTGGATGGAGGCGGGGTCGAGATTAATTTCGACCACCTGCGGTTCTTCTCAACGTGCGCCCAAATCTAAATACGCGAGTGTAAAATGAAAATGAAAATTGGTTTTTGGGGAAAAGGTAATGGCGCAGTATCTGTCTCACATATCGGCGGACACCTGAACCGCGCCGTAGGGGAAGGGATAAAGCAGGGACTGAGAGAAGACAGGAAGAAAGAGGTGCCGTAGTGGAGGAGGGCTCCGGAATAATTTCGACCACCTGGGGATCTTTAACGTGCACTGACATCGCACAGCACACGGGCGCCTTTGCGTTTCGCCTCCATCGAAAAGCGGCCGCCGCGGTCGGGTTCGAACCCGGGCACTCCGGATCAGTAGCCGAGCGCCCTAACCACCGAGCCACCGCGGCGGGTGTTTCACTTTTGCAATTATAGCGCTCACCGAATCGCACGCCCCCGCGCCGACTGGCGTATCTTGTGGACAGCGGAGACGAGGCGCTACTCGAACCAGCGAAGTCAAGGGCGGAAAGGAATACGAAGTGGAATAGCATTCGAATATGGCAGGCTGGCCGTTTATCGAATATGACAGTTGTACTTTCTCTTGGCACCTTCAGCTCAACAATGGCTTCTGGTACGACAAAAGCAACGCCCAGCTACTTGCAGTTAGCTCCAAACAGGAGGCAGGAAAGCAGGGGGCTTACTGAAGAGCATGCAGGGCGCTTATTGGGGGTAATACGATAAGTTGCTGTGATTTGGCCGGTTGGGACATGTTATTCACCTAGAAATTAGAGTGGTGGTGGTGGTAGAAACTTTATTTTCGTCAAAATTCATTCAAAGGTGCTCTTTCGTAGATTGAGTGGGGTCTCCATTGCGCTTTTCTTCTTTCCCTGCTTCACTGCTGGTCGCGCGATGTGGCCAGGAGCCCTTGGCGCTCGGCGACTTCCAAAGCTCGGCTCACGGCCGGAATTGGGTCTTCGGGTCGGACCTGAGCACCGCAACCTCCCACTCTTCGCGTTTCGAGAGCTGCAGGTCCACCGGCGGTGTGTCCCGTGGACATTCATGCAGTATGTGAGCTTAGTCGGCCATATACTTGACCACGTAGCTTACACTGGGGCGAGGATACTCCCGGATACATAATGGAGTTTTTATAAGGGTTGGGGAAAGTGTTTGTCCGGAGTTGTCTCCAGGCCACCTGCTGGGGTTTGGCCAAATACTTATCGGGGGGGGGGGGGGGGGTTAGTATTTAAGTCTATTATTGCGATAGTGCATAGTTATGTCCTGATACGTGACCATGCGCTCCCTGGCCGACCTCAGGAATGGGCAGGCCACAGCCCGGTTGACGAATCCTCGGGCAGAATCGTGGGCTGCTTCGTTCCCCGGGTGGGACGAGCGCGCAGGCGCCCAGATAATTTGAATCTGGCGGCTAGGTGCTAGATTGGACTGTCTCTCAGGAATAGACATGGTGGCAGCGTGGACTCTGTCTTTCGCAATCCTAGAAATTATGAAAAAAAAAATAAGATGCACGCAGGCACACGCAGGGAGACAGGCATGTATGCAGTCAAGGAATAGAGTCGTGTATTATTTCAGAAGCTCGGATCTGCGAAAATGTGCGGTCTGGCGCTGGCGAGCAAAAACACCGTGGCAACCAAGTCAGCGCGGTAACTTTGTTTCGGATGTATTTGTAGCGCGTCGCGTAGCGTTTAATACAGATGTTACGGAGTCGGCGTGGGCCTGTGCAAGCTGCTAACCGGACACTCGAGCGTCGCGAATTCGGTATCTTCTGCCGTTCCTCCGCCGAAGGATGCGCGTGGATTGCGATGGCACTAGCGACGCCACCGCGGAGAACAGGCCCTTCGAAAACACCTCGCACGCGCGCGCTCGGGGGCCCGCGCGGGGGGCTGTGATGAATGAACGCGGCTCGCGCGCAGACCGACACCCTCGTGTGCAACCGACCCCGC
>JARKHS020014398.1:0-50102 GCA_030143305.2 Amblyomma americanum
TAAAGAAAGCTTGTGGCGACGGCGTAGTGGTCTGAAGTAGCAGCCAGCGGAACTGATTTTTTAGTGCCGCTGCGAGTTCGGATCCCGCTCCCCAGCTTTTATTTTATTTTTTATTACTTTAGTGTCTTCCTCCGGTGCAGTGCCGGATTTCCGCTGCAGTGAGGCGCTTATGCGGGCGCTTAAAATAAACATTATTGAGGCCACTTTAAAATCCAACGGCTCGCTGAAGTGCAGCATTTGGGCTGAATAATAGTATCACTACCTCCCCGAGTCGGGAGTGAACGATTCCTGTGGTTGGAATTTTAGGGCTCTATTGCTTCCAATTTTCCGAAAAGTGGTTGTCTGTCTGTCTGAAGCCTGCTTCTATCACGTGGGTCGCCTTGGTCACTTGACGCTGTGACGCCATCAAAAGCTGCCCATCGGATTGTGAGCAAACTGCCCACCGTGGCAGTTCAATTTAATGGTTAGTGAACAACATATGTCTGACAAGCCCCACCGATGGCAGCACTTGCCATCGCGGGGCAGTGGCGCGTAGCCCAACCGCTGCACCTCTGTGCCTGCAGCGGAATCAGGACTCCCAGGTATCTGTGAATGTAAAGGATGACCAATCATACCGCAGTACAAGTCTAAAATGATGCAATAACGCGCTAAATTACATCATATGACATATCAACTGAAGTAAGCATGTTCAGGCCAAGCAACAGCAGAGAAAGTCAAGATAAACCATGCGAAACAGTACTAACGGTGCTAGCGCAGGATAATTCATGGTTAACCCCAAGCGAAACCGCCCGTGATTTTTTTGCTTGCACGTCTACGCCTTACTAAAACGCTGAGTGTCGATTACTTACCATGTCAGCTAGAAATTTGGTTCATCAAACCAGGCGCGCGATTACGCGGTCACAGCTCTTACCAGGGACGGAAATAAACCAAGAGATGTTGATGTCATTTGGTGAGCAGTACCACTTTTTCTTTTTTAGCACATCGTACAATGCAAGGTGGAGTGGGCGATGATTCAGACCAAGGTGGTTAAGGTGCTGCTTTATGTTCATGGTAAGACTACAGTGGTTTCCTTTGCCAACCACATTGCGGCACCGCTTTCCTATACCACAGTTCTAGAGAAAATAGAATATAGAAAGAATATATGACTGTAGTGAACTGCTCACAGCGTCAATAAAAAAATTCCACACCAACACCGCCAACAGGCTTTGATTTTACAGTGGAATTTTGCAAAAGCAGTTTTTTGCGCTGCAGCCAGTTCTGCGAAATCTCACTGAGCGTAAATCGGAATTCGTCCCGGCAAAGAGAGCATAGAATATGGGAATTCAACAGCCTTACTAGGTATAATTCTTGCGTGTTTTACTCTACACTCAGATCATCCAACAGACTTGGGGCTAATAATCAAAATGTTGGCTATGGTACCGTGGTTCCCGTTGGAATGGCAACCACCCGCACTGCCCGGCCAGTGGCCCCTTGTTATCGCATATACAGGGTGGTTCACCGAATACTTGACACAATTTAAAAAAAAAAATATTTTCGAGCTAGGAAAGCGCTTTTTTCAGCGGTGTAGTACATCACGACGACAGAGAAGGTGATCTGCATTCGCGTTTTGTGTTCACCTCGTGTACCTCCACAGCGCAGAAACTACGTCTTCCCCGGCATCTTCACCCTAAGAAGTAGCGATTTAAAATGGGAATTTATAACGGGCGGCGCAGGCAAAAGCGTTAGCCCGGAGTACGGTTTGGACCACCATCCTCGTCGTCGAACAGTGATTTCTGCCCTGCCTCACCCTCACCTCATCATGTCTTTCCTCCCTCGTCCTCACCTCACCACGTCTTTCCTCCCTCACCCTCGGCCTCACGTATTTTCATCCGCCTACCCTTCCACACCCTCACCTCACCGAGTGAAACCCTCATGAGGTGAGGGTGAGGACATCCTCAGGCGGGTTTGCCCTCGTAAGGATGCCCTTCTCTGCCCTGTAATGAAGTCAGTATATTTGGTGGATTACGAAGAAACAAGATTCTCAGTTCTCTCAGAAGAGCCTGTTAGCAAAGAGGCTTTTTGAGAATGCAATCAGGTAGAAACGGAGGAAATGTTTAGGGAAAAATAATCCTCCAAGGTAGGGTGGAACTTGTAATAAGGTAGTAATTACTCACTGGCATCAACCCAAGCGCCGCCATACGGCCACAAAGGAAAGCCATTCAGCTTTCTTACAGAAGCCCATAGGTGTCGCGAAAGTCCGTGAACTGACGCAATGAAGGATACGCGCTGCTGCGCGCAAGCATTGATCATCGCGACATTGCCTGTTCCGTATACCAGTCTGTTATCGTGACTATCTAATTAGGTTTAATGGCCTGGGTGAAAAGGGAATCGTTCAAGCAGAGACTACACTATACAAGCACCTCTCCGAGCACGAAATTCCACAAC
Source organism: Amblyomma americanum (assembly GCA_030143305.2). Lineage (NCBI taxonomy): Eukaryota > Metazoa > Arthropoda > Arachnida > Ixodida > Ixodidae > Amblyomma > Amblyomma americanum. Next base: position 2,425 of record JARKHS020014398.1, read on the forward strand.
TCGACGCAATCCATACAGCTTATCTCCAGGCCTATAGATGAGAGAAGTTTGGTCCACAGTCCGATGTCGCGCATACGTTTACTAGTAGCAACACGTTGAACTTTTGCACTGTTCCTGTGCTTTCAAAATATCTTTTGTGGCGATGTCGCTCACAAGGCGCCTTTAAAATTCGAATAGTTTTAATACGATGTAGCAATTTGTTTTTAAACTTCGAAGATATATTCAACCAAATTTACCCGCACCAAGCACCACACAATGTCAATGACATTTCACGTGGTGGCTCAGTAGTTAGGGCGATCTGCTACTATTTAGCCGGAGTACCCGGGTTCGAACCCGGCTGCGGTGGCCGCATTTCAATGGAGGAGAAACCCAAAAGGACCCCGTGTGCGTGCCGTGCGATGTCAGTGCACGTTAAAGATCCCCAGGTGGTCAAAATTTTTACGAGCCCTCGAACTACTGCATCTCCTTTTTACTTCCTTCTCTCACTCCCTCCTTTATCCCTTCTTCCCTTGCGGCACGGTAAAGTTGTTTGCCAAGATGTGAGACAGATACTGTGCCATTCTCTTTTTTCAACAACCAACTATTTTTTTTGCATTTTACTGAGTCTCTACCAAACCTAGTGACGTCAACTAACTCGTGTACTCTTAGTTTCCGCAAACAAGAACTTGGACTTTCCAGCGGAAGAGTGAAAAGACAACCGGTTGAAAAATGCTGCTCATGCCCTTAAAAGTAGTTCCTCAGTAACCCTATGTATTTTTTCTTTTTCAGTTACTGAGGAAACTCCTCTTTTGCATGTAGTATGCTTACTTGAGTGCGAGTGCCTTCTGATGCGGCGAAGTACTTGTTGCATTTCATTGAAGTCCTGCTGATTGTTGAACTCCTGGCCATTGGAACGTATTGCATAACATCTGCCACTAAAACAAATACCTCGTCCGGGGTCCTACGTAGAGAAATAAAACATGAATGCAAAACGTTTCTACAATACATGCATGTCTCTACAGAACATTTAGCAACGAAAAAATATAAAGGCAAAGGAAGATGCATTCTGGCAGTTTCTGGTCCCATTAGGCCAGTACTCTCTAATGAAGAGTGCTTTTGATGCGATATGAGTGTACCGATTAATGCTTCTTCTAAGTAGCCGTAATTCCTTGCGTCCGCATCGTGCTACTGTCACGGCAAAGTACACCGGTGTAGCTTCGATGGTGTAGAAAGATCACAGTGCGAGAAAGGTTCTCATGAGTTGTAACCTAACTGGCGCACAGAACAGTGCTATTGCATAGCCGCGATGGAGCATCAAAATGGCATTAGGGTTAGCAAAAAAGAAGTTTTTTGCACTGCGCTAATGTTCAAGTGTACTTGCTGATGCACTGATGAGCAACGTGACTGGCGGGTCATAGTTCATTTCTTAAATTTTCGAAGATACAGTTTTCGAAATATCATCGAGAAAATAAAAAAGAATATATTTAGAACTTTCGGTCAAGCCATGTCAACTTTATAAGAATATACGAATGTTCGTATTCGGGCATTATGCAACAAGCACAGACTTGATCCAATTTTAAATTTGTCAGCTTCTTTTCACAACACCCAATTCATCGCTTCTGCCTTTGAATTCCTGTACGAGAGGTTCGTTCTACCGAGGGAGACTAAATTAGGAGTTCAGCTGCGAACTTCTAGGAATGCTTATCTACAAACTTTCTTGGCTCAAATCGACAGTGCACAACTCCGTATCTATTTGTCGTAAGCTATACGCTGCGCAATAATGCCTTTGTTGGGAGGTTGAAATGATCACAGTCCAGGCAGATTTGCGGATGGATCATTGAAGAAAAAAATTATTGTTTTGCAGATAGTGAAACGAACGAAGAATAGTTCTGTGACTGCGCTCGCCACCTTAATGTGCTGGGTCGAAACGGGAGATCGGCAAACTTATTTCCAAATTTCAAAAGAGTAAGCACGGGCGAAGACAAGAAAATAAAAAAATGCGCTCGGCTGGCCAATCAAAATTAAAGACGAACAATTGGTATGAAGATTATGCAACAAATATCAACTACTACAGGAGACCTCACTGATAAAGTGCTGCGGACTTGCAGGGAAGACTGATTAGAATTTTTTAGCAGTCTTACTTGACCTCAAATATCTGCCCAGAAGGATGATTATCAGGGCGGTTGTATACCGCACACTGTACTATAAAACGAGCATGGCACAAACAGGCACTAAAGGTAGCGTAATTTACGCTAATGCACTCATATTCAGGCCTCTGTCTTCGGAAGGTTTACTTAATTCATAGGAAACAAGCATAAAAACTGTTGCTTCAGTGCCAAATACGTACCCAGCAGGGGCTGCCATCTTGTTCTCGTTGCATTGTTTTGTAGGCCACACGATTTCGGGAGTAAAGTAAAGTACGCAAGGATAGTAGCAGGGTGTCCTTCTGGTAGACTGAAAAGATTTGCACGATTCCATTTGGCTTTATTATGTTGCTAACAAATTAGTCTCCGTTGTTTAAAAAAAGACGAATTCGCGGGGAGCCGCTACAACATATATGAATAAATAGCGCTGAAAAATACGGGTGAAAAATTACGGGTACAAATACGGGTGCTGCGAGATTAACATAAAAATATTCATGCATTCAGAACTGCATGCTGCGTTTTTTTTTCCAGTATTGAAATACCATGGCCACATCCTTACACTAAAGCGCTTTACGTCACTGCACATTGTTTGCTAGTGTTGCAAATGGGTTGCAAGCCCCAAGGGTAGCGTTGGCCTGGCGGCCTGGGGCAAAGCTGGAAACTTCCGAAGGTCCCGGCAAAGGATGAGTCGACTGGCAACAGAACAACTTGTTTATTCTGGCATCGCAAAAGAGCAGCCGGTCAGGGCGACCACGTTACTCGAAGGAAGAAATCGAAGTCTCTCGTTGGCGTCCGGGGCAGCTCCCTTTATACCCACGGAGTCGAGGGCAAGAAGGAACGGCTTGGGAAGAGGCGTCCGATACGGCGACGCTTGAACATGTCCAGACGTGACGGGCGCGTCCGCCGGGCCGGCGCCGGTCAGACCTCCTCGCCTCCCAGTTGGGGAGCTCCTCTCCCCGGCTGCCGCGCTTTGACAAGCGTGGGCACCAACATGCACACACACACACACACGCACGCACGACGACACGTGGCACTGAAACCTGCCTGGACGCGCTTGGCGGGAGGCGTTGCGGCAGCGATGAACGGGCCCAAAATGACCGCCACTTTGAACGAAGCCGCGGCGTCCGTTGCATCCGCGCCGGCTATACCGCGCGTCGTAGGCGAGACGTAACAGACCGCCCCGCCGGGAGAAGGAGATCCCGATGGTCAGGGGACTGCATCCGCTGTCCAGAGGGATGTCGCTCGATGATGCTCGTAATCGAAACCGATCGTCCCTCGACGTTGCTTGAGCGCAGCGCACAGAGAAGGCCTCGTTCTCAGGTTCAGGATCACACAGGACACTGCAAAGTGACTTCGGGAGAGTTGCCATTTTTGTGCTCGTTCCCAGCAAGCGTTAGAACTACGCCGAAACGCAACCGCTCAGTCAGCAAGCACGAGACAACCCTCACTAAGCTCTGCCAGGCTCTTTCCCCTTTTATACTACTGCCTAGTTCCTTACAGTAGTCAAGCAGCACTCAGAACGCGTCCACAAATTGGAAAATTGCACTAGAAAGCACATAATCACTTTGAAACACTAACAAAAGCAATATGTTAAAAATCCTGCCTCAGGAAGAAAACATCACTAACAAACAACTTTGAGGTGGATTCCCACGTTAGGGGCTTCGACTTAAGCCATCGGCGTTACCGTTGAGACTCCCCTTTTTGTAACGCACCTCAAAGGAATATTGTTGCAAAGCGAGGCTCCAGCGCAGGAGGCGGCCATTTTTGGGAGAGATGGTCTGCAGCCATTGGAGAGGGCAGTGATCCGTCTCAATGATAAACCTCGAGCCGGCTAGGTAGCATGACAATTTCTGAACGGCCCACACGAGACACGCACACTCTTTGTCGGTGGCGCTGTACGCCTGCTCACGACAGGTCAGCTTACGACTAGCATACAGGAGGGGGTGTTCCACTTCTCCATTGTCCCTTTGGCACAGTACAACGCCCATGCCTCGTTCACTAGCATCGCACTGAACAACGAACCCTTTTGTGTAGTCTGGCGATCATAGCACAGGCTGGCTTGTTAGGGCGCTCTTTAGGGCGCTAAAAGCTCTTTCCTTTGTCTCGCTCCAGACGACTGTTTCGGGCTCTGTTTTTCTTAGAGCATCCGTCAGGGGAGCCGCGATATCGGAGTACCTGGGGATGTACCTCTGATAGTAGCCGGCGACACCTAAGAACGACCGAATATCGGTCTTCGTGCGCGGTTGCGGGAAGTCTCGCACAGCGGCCACCTTTATTTCAGAGGGGCGGCGACGACCCTGTCCAATCACGTGACCGAGGTAGACAACCTCGGCCTGTGCTAATTGGCACTTGGGAGCCTTGACTGTCAAGCCCGCTTCGCGCAGGCGGGTTAGCACTGCCCGCAAGTGTGCCATATGCTCAGACCAGGATGCGGAAAATATCGCTACGTCGTCTAAATACGGTAAAGCGAATTCTTCCTGTCCCCGCAACACTGTCCATGAGGCTTGAAAAGCAGTATGGCGCGTTCTTCAAACCAAAACTCAAAACTTTAGGACGGAATGTTCCCATTGGTGAAATGAACGCCGCATACCTACTAGCCTCTTCTGTAAGTGGAACCTGCCAATAACCCCTGACAAGATCTAGGGTGGAAATAAACTGAGCGCTACTAACTTTCTCAAGGCGCTCCTCGATGTTAGGGATCGGATAAATTTGATCCTTAGTGATGGAATTAAGCCTGCGGTAGTCGACGCAAGGACGAGGTTCCTTGCCCGGTACCTCAACTAAAATCAAAGGGGAGGTATAATCACTCTCACCCGCCTCAATAACTCCGAGCTGTAGCATTTTCTTTACCTCAGCCTCCATAATATCGCGCTGGCGGGGTGACACCCGGTACGCCTTGGATCGTACTGGCTCTGGGGAGGTAAGTTCTATATCATGAGTAAGGACAGAAGTCCTACCAGGCCTCTTAGAGAACTGACCTTGAAACTCTTGTAAGAGTTGGTGTAGTTCGGTTTTCTGCTCAGCCGACAGCGGTGCTTTAATGATTAAGTCACTAATGACCTGATCAGTGTCTTCCCTGTTCGTCACTGAGCCTAGTCCCGGAAACTCGACCGGAAGCTCTTCTAACTTTCCCGTGTCGGGCATTTCCTCTCCAGTACCTGGTGCCTTCAACGCTACAGGCTCAATTTTATCCAGTTCTGACGTGCTCGGAATATCAGCTTGCTGCGCCTCCGACCCTTTCTCATTGTTCGACAACGTCGGCCCCGCAACTACCGCCTTTGCAGCGAGCTCCCGAACTCTCGATCTGGTTAAGGCCTGAACGCTAGCCTCACCAAACAAAAGCCCCTTCCCGCGCAGGAGGTGATCGGACCTGTTCGAAAATAGGTACGGGTACTGGGGGGGCAGCATAGATGACACTACGGCCTCCGTCTCAAGTGCTCCGAAAGGTCCTTCAATAAGCACTTTTGCTACGGGCAGACACACGCTGTGAGCTTCCACGGCTTGCTTGATCCATGCGCACTCGCCCGTGAGCATATCGGGTTCTACGTAAGAGGGGTGAACTACATCTATTGTAGCTGCGGAATCACGAAGCACTCGGCACTCTTTCCCATTCACGAGGAAGTCTCGCATGTAAGGCTCGAGAAGCTTCATGTTCTCGTCAGTGCTACATAATGACAAACACACCAATTTTCTTTTTGTTTCTGGACACTGCGCCGAAAAGTGACCCGGCTTCTGGCACGTATAACACACGCGCGCTTGCCTCCTCTCGAACCGCTTTCTGCGTTCGGCTTCGGCTGCCGCCGTCTCCTTACGTTCGGTCGGACTGCTTTCACTCGCATCCGCACCACGTGTGCCCCCCCTTGCTCTCATGGGTGTGAACTTCGGCCTCTCAGACTTGGAGCCAAATTCACCCTTTTGACCGTCCTTAGCTCCGCGAGCCCGACGCGTCACAAACTCCTCGGCTAGCTCGGCGGCTTTAGCCACTGTACTAACGTCTGGCCTATCCAAGACCCAGTACCGCACGTTCTCAGGTAACCGACTATAAAACTGTTCCAGCCCGAAACACTGCAGAATTTTCTCGTGGTCACCAAACGCTTTCTCTTCTTTGAGCCACTCCTGCATGTTTGACATAAGCCTGTAGGCAAACTCTGTATATGACTCGCTTCTGCCTTTTTCATTTTCCCGAAACTTCCGACGGAACGCCTCCGCTGACAGCCTGTACTTTTTTAGCAGACTCGATTTCACTTGGTCGAAATCCTCTGCCTCCTCTCTCTTCAAGCGAGCGACTACGTCGGCCGCCTCGCCGGGTAACAAAGTGAGCAAGCGCTGTGGCCACGTTTCCCGAGAGAACCCCTGCTTCTCGCACGTTCGCTCAAAGTTAACCAGGAACAAACCAATGTCCTCTCCAAGCTTAAACGGCCGCATCAGGTCAGTCATTTTGAACGATACCCGTTCTCCTGCACCGTGTGCCTGACTTCCATTACGAGCGCGTTCCATCTCTACCTCGAGACGCTTCATTTCCAAAGCGTGTTGACGGTCGCGCTCTTCTTTCTCTTTTTGCTCTTTACGTTCGCGCTCCTCTTTCTCTTTTTGTTCTTTACGTTCGCGCTCGTCTTTCTCTTTTCTTTTTGTTCTTTACGTTCGCGCTCGTCTTTCTCTTTTTGTTCTTTACGTTCGCGCTCCTCTTTTTGCTCCCTCTCCTCAATGGTCTCAAGGCATTCCGACAGCTCGTCATCCTCAGCCTCCAACTCAAGAATAGCCCTTAGCAGTTCTGGTTTTCTGAGTTTGTCTGAGACATCCAGACCCAACTCTCTTGCAAGCTCCAGCAATTTCGGTTTGCGCAACGACTTCAAATCCATGGCTGCTCCGAATGCTGCTTTCTCTACTGCCTACTATTGTCTTGCCGCAAACTAACCCGGCAGCAACGACAACCACAATTACCAGCTCTGTTTCTGACACTAACAAAAGCCTGGCAAAACTCAGAAGAAGAAAGTCCCGCACTCACCAAACCTCGCAGCCAAGAATTCAGCGCAGTCGTTCCGCTGCAGGCAACCAGTCATCACACAGGGCTCGTTGCACTGCTCCCGGATGGTCGTTGTGCTGCTCAGCATACAGTTGACCGCATATCTTCGCTGCTGGCCTCCGTTGTCGGGATCTCACCGCTGGCAACCAGTTGTTGCAAATGGGTTGCAAGCCCCAAGGGTAGCGTTGGCCTGGCGGCCTGGGGCAAAGCTGGAAACATCCGAAGGTCCCGGCAAAGGATGAGTCGACTGGCAACAGAACAACTTGTTTATTCTGGCATCGCAAAAGAGTAGCCGGTCAGGGCGACCACGTTACTCGAAGGAAGAAATCGAAGTCTCTCTGGCGTCCGGGGCACCTGCCTTTTTTATACCCTCGGAGTCGAGGGCAAGAAGGAACGGCTCTGGATAAGGCGCCCGATACGGCGACGCTCAAACATGTTCAGACGTGACGTGCGCGTCCGCCGGGCCGGCGCCGGTCAGACCTCCTCGCCTCCCGGTTGGGGAGCTGCTCTCTCCGGCTGCCGCGCTTTGACAAGCGTGGGCACCAACATGCACACACACACACACGCACGCACGACGACACGTGGCACTGAAACCTGCCTGGACGCGCTTGGCGGGAGGCGTTGCGGCAGCGATGAACGGGCCCAAAATGACCGCCACTTTGAACGAAGCCGCGGCGTCCGTTGCATCCGCGCCGGCTATACCGCGCGTCGTAGGCGAGACGTAACACTAGGTAGCGTTAGCAACTTAAAGTTCCCGCAAAAAATACGAGATATCATTGCACGTTGTAGCCAAATCAGCGAGTATTGGGTCTTTTGCACGCACAACCCAGCGACAGACTGGGTGGAATGAGGGAATGCAGTCTCCTGCATACTGTGCTAAAAACGATGACTGCGACTTCCGGAGTCCTCCACCACGGCACCTTTCCTTCCTTTCTTTCACTCCCCCCCTCTATCCCTTCCCTTACGGCGCGGTTCAGGCGTCCGCCGGTATGTAAGACCGATGCTGCGCTATTTCCTTTCCCCGAAAATTCAATTTTATTTCAATTAAATACTCAAGGCTCTGTCTAACGCATGAAAATGCTTAATTTCTCTGCCGCGCGGAACAAATACCGCTCTGCGTAGTCGTCGAGCATAAAAGTCGCTGTAGGAAAGGCGATCATCCGATTTGTTAGCATGTAAAGAACACAGATCTTCCTAAATAGTCACTACAGGAGGTACCCTTATTAGGCTCCGTATTTTCAAACACGGGCCTCCTAGAATACAAAAATTTGGCCTAAAACTGAGAGTTTGTGCGCGGCTGGCGGGTGTAGCGCACGAACTGCTTGGCTAAAAAACTAAGACTGCTCCCGTGGACAGACTCACACAACCTCTGGAATGCTTTACCGAAGTATGTGAAGCAGCAATACAGGCAGTGTAAACATTAAGAATGTACGTTGTCTGTGCATTTTTGGCGAGGAGGCCATGATCTGAGTTTCTACGTTGCTGACGTTTGGGCCTATGCGCTTATTTCAAAAACCTTTCAGTACATTTCTCAACAGGCCGAACGGCATTTGTGCTCATAGCAAGCACTTTATGCGTATAATAAGTATAATAAGAGCAGTAATCATGTGGCGGCTGGCCAAAACCAAGGCTGCTTTTATTGAAAAGAATGAACAATGAAATACTTTGGTTTACAGAAAGCAAGACAAGTTGTTGGGTACATAGGCATTTATAGCCCCTTATACACCGTGTTCAAAACTAGACTTTACTCATTTTTTTAGAAATGCAAAACTCCGGCCGTATGCTAATGCCGCTTCTTCACGTCGGTAATCTGGCCGGGCGGACAAAAATTGGGGTAAAAATCGTGCCCGTAAATTCACGAATTAACCAGAATTCAATAACTAGCTCTTTATTGGCTGAAGCTAGCGTGCATGTTTATACTGAGAACTTTGAGGCAGTTGCCATTGAGCGCTATTCCATTTTGTACGATATTAGTAACCCGCCGTGTCTTGCGATGCGCGCGTCTAAAATTTCGTCCCAGTTCGTCTAACTACGCATGCGAGACAGCCGCTCTCTTACCCGCTGCGGTGGCTCAGTGGTTAGGTGCTCGGCTACTGATCCGGAGTTCTCGGGTTCGAACCCAACCGTGGCGGCTGCGTTTTTATGGAGGGAAAACGCTAGGGCGCCCGCGTGATGTGCGATGTCAACGCACGTTAAATATCTCCAGGTGGTCGAAATTATTCCGGAGCCCTCCACTACGGTGCCTCTTTCTTCCCTTTCATCTTTCACTCCCTCCTTTATCCCTTCCCTTACGGCGTGGTTCAGGTGTCCATCCTAATATGTGAGACGGATACTGCGCCATTTTCTTTCGCCAAAAACCAATTATTATTATTATTATTATTTTCAGCCGCTTTCAGCGTGAAGCACCTCCCTCGTGTAACGCAGCTGTTGCGTATGGCACTCTGCCTTGCAAGAGTGTGCAGCGAGCGACGACGCGGATGACTTTTCGTTCTGGAGCAGCGTTTTCCTTCTCGGTGATCGAAACCGATGAATCACTGTTGACTCGGCGATAAGGAGGAGTTATTTCATTAAGCGATAGCATCTACAGCCGGAAGAACGACAGGTCACCGCTCGCTGCACATTCTTGCAAGGCGGAGTGTCATACGCAACAGCTGCGTCACACGAGGGAGGTGCTTCACGCTGAGAGCCGCTGTCTCGCGTGCGTAATTTGTTTATGGGAATTTCGACCAACTGGGGTTCTTTACCGTGCACTGACATCGCCCAGTACACGGGCCTCTAGAATTTCGCCTCCATCGAAATTCGATCGCCACGGCCGGGATCCCACCGGCGTCTTTCGGGCCAGCTGCCGAGCGCCATAACCACTCAGCCACCGCGGCGGCTGCGTGCGTAATTAGACTGACTGGTACGAAATTTTACACGTGCGCACCTCAGAACACAGGCGCGTTAATAAAATTGTACAAATTACAATAGCCCTCAGAAGCAACTGCCTCCACGTTCCCAATTTATACATGCACGCTAAATTCCGCCAATAAAAATTAATTAGTTAATTGTAGGTAATTACCGAATTTATGGGAAAAAATGTTACCCGATTTTTTGTGCAAAAGCGGCATCAACGTAAGGCGTTTCACATTCTTTTTGTGAAATCAGAAAAGTCTAATTTTTTACACGCTTATAAGGCCATGTTGTGCGCAATCAAAATGGTTGATAGCGTCTGTGTCTATCACTCCTTTCTCTCGTCCTGTCTTTTCGCAGTTTCACTTTTGGCGCTTTTCTGTCATCTACATTTCCTGCTTTATTGTACAAATACATTGTGTAAGATTTTCTCGGGATAATGCACTTTCTTTGGCTATTCAAGAAATAGATCTTACCACAGCCGATGGCCATATCCGTTGACAAGCTTCCTGGCGCAGTTGAAACTGCCTTGATGCATGAGAACTAGCTAAATTATAAAAGGAGAAGGAAAAAACCTTACATAGTAATCAGATATGGCAATATGGGTTGTTACTTTCGCAACTGATTGTCACATTTGCTAAGACAAAAAGAGACCCTAATTTTTCAACTTATATAGAGCGAAGTTATGGAACCCAGTTGGCCATTTCTACATGTGAGATCTATTTTCATTCACAAACATCTCGAACAGCGCTGAAACTGCCTTGCGAGATAAAGATTTTTCCAGAGGATTGTGGTTGTGTCTCTCGTGCTTGCCGTAACATAGCGAGCAAGCGCTTACCGAAAATTTGAAGGTAATCATGAGATATTAAGGAATGGACAGTTGTTTGATCCAGGAGTGAACATCCAGAACGGCACATGGTGAAGTAGGCTGCTACATGATTCGACGACCCATCATTAAATTCCATTTGGCGGCCACTGATAGGAGTGGGGGGGGGGGATGCTTGGTACAGCGTAGAAACAGCAGTTGAGATAGGGGAAAGACTTTGGGGTTTATTGAAAGGTATGAAAAACTCGGTAATTAAAACACGACTAATTTTTTTCACTGACTCTTTAGAACACTACCGACTCCGAACAAAACTTCGGGGACATTTAAGCTCCGCCTTTAAGGGTACGACGCGACAGCGGTTCCCCTTGCCCACGCAGACGCGGGCACTGTTTACTCTTTCACAGTCACAATTATTATGCGTAAGACCACGCGATGTACATATAAAGCCACATTTTAACCAAACCGTACGAACGTGTCTGGGTAGCTTATTAGCGGTAGCGCGTCTGACTCGCAACCCCGGGTCCCGAGAGTCACGTGTTTCCAATGCTCCGCTGGTGTGTCTGCCGCCATCTATGAGAGCCTGTTGCAATCGAATAGCCCTATGTTTTTGGCTGTATCGCCGCCACGGGGCCTTTGCGCTTTCGCGTAAAAAACATGAAGTCCAAGCACTCTTAGGTAAAGGCGCCGCGATCCTCGGGCCAGATGAACAGTATATTCCCGCTGGGCGCTGGTGGAGCGTTCTGTATATTCGCTACCGTCCAGGCAAGTGATAATGCCGCAGCCCTTAAATAATTCTCATTTCACACCTTACGATTCTGCCACAAGCACTCTGGACACGAATCTCAGGACACCTTCCCGCGGCAGGTGCCGTCGATTTTCGTTGTTGGTTTCCTTTGGAAACTGCTTGACCTTGAGCTTGGACCCGTCGTCTGAATGATCTCATTTCCGCGTTCACGATTCTCCCCCACCCCCACGATCAGCTTCGCAAAGACTCCGAACAGTGAGCACTAGATGTGTCATCGTCATGTTTTTGAATGTCTCCGGGATACGGAACAGAATCCCATGGAATCTCGTATTATAGTAAAATTCAAATTCTCAAGAAAGGGGAGGGGGGGGGGGGGCGCTTATTCGAGGATGGCCGGATGCTCGGTAAATTACTGTAAGTTGTGTCACTTTCAGCGGGGAATGAAAAACTAAATAGAAGTCACTTAAGAGTATGCTTTGGGGATTTTATGCCCCCCCCCCCTCGCGGTCCTAAAAAAGCGGCCAAGTATTAACGCAGCAAAAGTGTGTACACTTGCGAAAGCACGTGTATAGCCTGGCTGGCTCAAGGTTCTGCTTTGCTGGGTTGTCGGCACGACTGGCGACCATATCAGACTCAGGTTAAGCTCGGATCGAGTTGAAGCTTATCTGATCTGTTCGACCCGCTGATGGAAGTTGATGAAGAGGACGATGCGCAGTGCATAACGCGCGAGACTGTGTTGCTCGCCCGTTCGTGGACGTGGCGGTCCCTGTTCCCACAGGCGGGCGTGGTCTCACTGGGCGGTGACTGTTCGTATCACTAGCTTCTGATTGCTTGATTGTCTTTCGCTTTTGCAGGGCGCTTGCAGGTCGCTAGGGGCGCATGTCGACGTCTTCTCCTGGCCAGGGGAACTCCCCCTGGTCGGCCAGCCTCCCCCCTAACCAACTCCCCCTGGACGCCTTCTTTCGGGGTGGCGTCGGCACTTTTCCCGTGGCCTTGGTTCTATTGGATGGTTGCGCCATTCGACTCAATAACCCGGATGCGGTTCACACTGCGCTACAGGCGATTATGCCTCACTTCTTAAAAATCTGTGATGTCCGGCAGTAGGGCAGAGGAGGCGTGGTGTGCAGGTTGGCCGACCAGGCCTGCATCATGGATTTGTTAACGTGCACAGCTTTTGGAAGCCAGTCGGTAAGTGCATTTATACCGCCGCACTTGGCGTGCTCTAAAGGGCTGGTGCGAGGGGTTGACCCACGCCTTAGCCCTAAGGAAACGCTAAAGAAACTCTCCTCCGCAGGGGTGATTTCTGTACATCGGTGCACTCGGGTCGTTGAGGAAACAAAACTTCCAACTGAAACGGTAATTGCCACCTTTGCGGGTCTCTCCTGTCCATCTGAGTTGAAGGTGTGGCCCCTGGTTTTCAGGGTCGATCCGTATTCTTCAAGGCCACTTCAATGCCGCAATTGCTGGAGGTTTGACCACAGCGCGAATGCCTGCAAGTCGAGCTCAAGGTGCAGTGTGTGTGGTGGTAATCATGACCGTGTAGGAAGGTGTTCAAAAGATGAGATGTGTTGCTTGTGCAGCGGTAGTCACTCCGTCACATATTCTAATTGTCCTGCAAGGGCTGAGGAGGTTAAGGTGCTGGAAGTGTTAGAAAAGCGCCGGTGCTCAAGGCGCGAGGCTATGGCTATTGTTAAGGAAAGGACGCACGGGTACTCAAGTGTGGCAGCACGGCAGACGACTGCGGTCGTGGATTCAAGCCTGTCAGATGCGATTGCTACAGCGGTTTAAAAGGCAATGGCCAAGGTCATGGATCGGCTAGTGAATTCAGTAACAGAGTGCATATCGCAAGTCATGGTGGCGCAAATGACCTCTTCAATAATGACCTCCAATGCTGCGTTGAAGTCATCCGTGGATCCTGCAGTACCTACTGAATTCAGTGCGGAGGCGCCTTCCCTTGTTTTAATGCAGCCGCAAAAAGAACGCACGCCTCCAACTCATGTACCTGAAGTCACGACCGGAGCAATTGATGGGTGTGTTGAGCTGATGGAGCTCGATGCTCGAGCTCAGAAACGTAGCCGGTCTCATTTGGCCGTTGCTGGTCCGTCTAGCTCCCCTCAATCCAAAACAAAAAAGAGTAATTCAGGAAAAACTGGTCACCACAGCATTTTGGAAAAGGCAGTTGCTGCTGCAGATCTCTCGGCAGAATAGGGTCTCTGAGAGTGCTGCAGTGGAACTGCCGTTCCATTCAATCAGCTTTCACTAATTTAGTAACTCTTTCAAATCGATTTTCTCCTCATGTCATTGCGCTTCAAGAAACCTGGTTGTCGAAAGAGTTTTCATTTCAAATGGAACATTATCGAATTTTTAGAATGGATCGCCCATCAAGGGGGGGGGGGGGGGGGGCGGTTTGCTTCTGCTGGTTTCATCCAGATTCTGTCACAAGGCACGATTGGTGTTTCAGCGGGTGGACGCTCATTGCGAAATTCAGGCAGTGGATCTTTCAGTTCCTGGTTTCCATCCCATTACTGTCGCAAATGTATATTTTCCATCTGGGGTTCATGACACGCGGCCATTAGATTCCTTACTCTCTGTCAGCAGATCACATGTGTTGCTTGTCGGGGCTTTCAATTAGCATCACTTGACTTGGGGTTATCGAACAGACCAGTGCGGTTTGCGTTTATGGGATTGGGCTTGTGTGAATAACCTAAACTGTCATAACTCGGGTTTTCCGACCTTTCTCCGTGGGCACTCCCGATCAGCATTGGATTTAACGTTTTCAATCCCAGGGGTAGCAGTTTCCTCCTGGACTCCGGTTGACTCTGAAACAAACAGTGACCATGTCCCACTCACATTTGACATTGTGTGTCCGATGACTTCTATCGGCGGATTCAGTTGCACCCTAGTCGATTACAACAAGTTCAAAAGTTCACTCAGTTCAGAACTACACTCTTTGCCGAATTTGTCTCAGGAGAGCAGGGTGTTAGGCTTATGCTCTATTTTAGATCGGGTACGGAGGCAATCAGAGTTTACAGTGTGCGATAGCATAGGCACTTCTCAGAGCCCTTGGTGGAATGCAGAATGTTCAAAGGATTATAGGCGGTGCAAGGCAGCCTGGAAGAAGCTTATCCATAATCAATGTCCCCGGAATTGGATCGATTATAAGTTTCTTGAAGCTACCTTCAAGCGCACAGTCGCTAGGGCAAAAGAAAAATATGATGAAGAGAATTATGACCATCTATCAAAATCTAATAACAGACAAGCCTTGTTTCGCTTTCTGAGGTCAAGGAACAGGCTGCCACCGCCTAACAACATTCCCTCTAATGTGCTGACTCCAGTAGAGCTTGCCAGGTCATTAGAAGAAATTGGCAAAGGCTTGGAACACCGTTTTTCGGCTGCGCTCTCTCGCCCACAACTGCTTGGGAATCACTATGATGATTTCCTTAATGTCTCGGTTTCTGAGCTCTCCCAGGTGGTAAATCGGTTACCTTCTGCAGCTCCTGGTCCTGACCGTGTCACCTCTGCGATGATTAAAATACTGTTCGACGAATCCCCCAATGCTATATTGGAGCTGGTAAATTACTCTATTAGAACCCCATGGATCCCGGATGTATGGCGTGTTTCCAAAATTATCCCGGTGCTTAAAAAGCCAGGCGAAGGGTTGGTCTTCGACAACATTCGACCAATTTCATTGACATCGAATCTGGTGAAATTGGTTGAACGCGTGCTGTATGGACGAATCATGCCCATTATTACTGAAAAGGGACTACTTAACCCCTGTCAGATTGGTTTAAAGCCTGGGTGCTCTATATGGTGTGGGCATACTGACCTCGAAAGCCGTGTCTGACTAGCGCGCCGGCGTCGACAGTATGCTGCGCTGGTAACTCTAGACATCTCGAAAGCATATGACAGTGTCGAACATGGGCCTCTGATGTACAGACTACGTGCTCTGGGCTTGCCAAGTTATTTTGTGGAATGGGTGTCAGCTTTCCTGGCTGAGAGAGAATTTTATTGTTATCAACGCGGAGTTTCTACAAGGAAATTTCATCAATCTAGAGGTGTGCCTCAAGGTGCAGTTCTCTCCCCTGTTTTATTCAACCTCTTACTCAGCTCGATTCCGACTTCCCCTGACGTGACTACGTACGTGTATGCAGACGATATAGCTTTCTTTGCTGCTGCGAGTGATTTACATTCTGTGTATATGGTTTTACAGTCATATTTAAATTCCCTTGACCGATGGTTATCTGAATTACACTTAAGTCCTAATGTAAACAAGTGCGCTTTGCTACCTTTTCCGGTTACTCAACAGGTACACATTTCATTGTCTTATCGTCATCATGTCATTCCTCAGGTATGTTCCCTAAAGTATCTTGGGGTAACTTATGACTCCTCTCTCTCTTGGTGGTCACATATAGATCAGGTTGCTGCGAAAGGGATTCGGGCGGTAGGCCTTCTGCGAAGGATGAGTAGCCCTCGCTGCGGTATGCGCAGACATTCTCTGCTGCTGATTTATAAAATGTATATCCGGCCAATCTTGGAATTCGGTTGCGTTTTGTTTTCTGGAGCTGCTGCATACAAACTGAGCCCACTTCTGCTCTTAGAGCGAGAAGCTCTGCGCCTGTGTTTGGGTCTCCCTAAATACGTGGCAAACATTGTTTTGTATCTGGAAGCGCGGGTGCCGTCTCTTACTGCAAGGTTTCGCCTTTTGACAGTACAAAAGTTTTTAAAGTTTCGCGACTCGGAGCAGCATGCATCCGAGTTGATCTTCCTAGGGCAGCGAGTGGAGTTCTTGGGTGTCGGATGGTCTCGCCTTCAAACTCCCCAAATCTGTTTCGTTGAATCTTTGCTGGGCCCACTCAACGTGAGAATACCTGAAATTGTTCCGGTGCGGTCCATCCCTGCAAATGTGTCTATCATCTACGATGACATTTATCCACGTAATGCAAAATTACTGCCTTTCTCATGGTTAAATGGTATGTTGCAGGATTATTTGTCGACCTTCAGCTCACATGTTGCAATTGCGACTGATGGCTCGGTGTGTGCAGAAAAGGCAAGTGTAGGTATTTACTCCCAGTCCCTTGACTGGTCTTTTTCTCTCCGTCTTCAAGATTTCACTCCTATCTATCTGGCTGAGTTTCTAGCAGTGGTTCTCGCTCTGCGCAAAGTACCAATTTCTTTATCAGCAGTAATAATAATTACAGACTCGTTATCTTTATGCACTTCCCTCTCGGCGTCCACTGAATCGCAGCTCTTTCGGGTTCCAAAATTCCTGATCCCTCCACACATCACATCAATTCGATTTCTTTGGGTTCCTGGGCACAGGGGTCTTCTATTAAATGAATCAGCTGATGCTTTAGCGAAGGCAGCCCTGAGTGGACCGATTGTTGACCCGCTTCCAACAACTGCTTACATCACGGCGGCACGCTTTCGACGGTACACTGTAATGAACGAATTGGGCGCATCAGCGCTTACTTCCTTGGACGACTTCCAGCACCTACTGTTCCCATGGAGAAGCTCAGTCTGGCGATCGCGCAATCTTGAAGTTTCCTTCACGAGGCTTCGTTGCCGAGTGCCGCAACTAAATTTTTACCTATACAGGCCCGGTCTGGCGATCTCCCCATTGTGTCCGTATTGTGCGGAGCCGGAAACAATAGAGCACTTTCTTCTTTTTTGCCGTCGCTACTCATCGATTAGGAGGCGACTATTAGAAGTTCCAATACAGAATCTCAGTTTGCGCATGTCTTCTGCGGTTGTTCTGTCTCTTGGCGCTTCTATGCTTGGCCATACCAATGGGAATGTTTGCTCTGCCGTACAAAATTATCTACTAGAATCAAAACGTCTACCTTCATGAGCTTTCGTCCTGCCCATCCTATTATCAGCTTCTGTATTTCGGTTTTTACAACCACTTATAGTAATCCCTACCCCTTCATTGCCTAAATTTTAGTTTGTATGACCCCCCTAACCTCCTGCAACCACCTCGGCTACGAAAACTGTGCAATCCAAATTTTGGTAGGTCATCCCATGCTTGCCACATGCAAGTGGTCCTTTAAATAGTCACCGCCTGGTTATGCCCAATCCCCCTTGTGGGTATGTGCCATTGTGTGAGGTCAACAACAACAACAATAATAATATGAGGCGCGATCAGCTGCTGCAACAGCAGAGTGACATCGTGCAGTGGACACGAAGATTATCTGTGCGCGCCGCCGCGGGTTTGAATCCCAGCCGCGCCAATAATCATTTTATTTCTACATGGACTGTTGCTATGATAGGCTTTGCCAAGGTAACCTTCAAGGTCAAGCTTCACACGAGCCCAGTCAGCCGATTAAACTTCATGAAGTAGTGCCCACGCACTAAAAACATAAACTAGGTGCAGCCTAAATTTGCACTAAGAATGGAAAGATCAGCAACCGTCACAGCGCGTATTAGGGCTTCACCCGCACAGCATGCACCATCAGGAATGACTTCATAACTCAGTTCTCAGTCGTCGAGGTATCTAGTGCGATCCGAAATCACGTCGTAAACATTTTTCTCTAAGTCTCCAATAGTAGCTTACCAACCACAGGATCACTCCGCTTGTACTGTTCGTTCCACCATCATGGACGGCAAGACCGAGCACCGATGTTTTGCTGTACTGCCCTCCTGCCTTTTCTAGATGTTTACAGTAGGTGCCGAAGCCTAGGTCCGCTTACTTACTGACCTTCGTAACCACAGCGACAAACGTGTTCCCTGATGTCGAAGATATCATTCTTAAAGCATTCCGTGAGGACACTTATCTCATGACGGTGCACAGTTGTCCTAGGATGATTCATTCAAGCATGTTCTCTGATGTCTACAATAGCATATTGTAAGCATTCCGTGAGGACAATGGCCTCTTGATGGCGCACAGTTGTCCGAGTATGATGCATTCTACGGTCTTTCCTGTTGTCGACGGTAGCATTATTTAAGCATTCCATGAGGACATTGACCTCTTGATGGCGCACAGTTTTTCTAGGATGATTCATTCAAGCGTGGGCTCTGATTTCAACGATGGCATTCAGTGATGGCATTGACATCTTCATGGCGCACATTTGTCCTAAGTTGATTAATTTAAGCGTGTTCTCTCATGTCAACGATATCATTAATTAATCATTCAGTGAGGACATTGATCTCTTCATGGCGCACAGTTGTCCTAGGATGATTCATTCAAAAGTGTTCACTGATGTCGGCGATAGCATTTTTTAGGCATTCAGGGAGGACATTGATCTTTGATGGCGCACAGTTGTCCTAGGATGATTCATAACGTCATAGCGATGGCTTGCGTCAGCTGCGCCTTGAAAGGCTGTTGCCGTGTCTGTGATGAGGACTTCGGAGGCACCGTGCCGAAGTAAGATGCTTTCGACAAACGATGTCGCTTTTGCTGCGCGACCTCAGGGCAGGGCGCTCTCTTCTGCGTTAGGGGAGAGCTGCCACTTTTATCCACTTTTTAGGGGACGTTAAGTTTGGAAAGGGGAGTACATTCATGCCTATTTGCTGGTATGGTCGCGTTGGCGGCATAATTGCCTGCAAGAATGCGATTTCTTTTGCTGGTGGCGTGTTCCCGTTTTGAAAGTTTCAACGCACTTTCTCGTTACGTGCTTCGTCTTCTCACAGACGAGTCCAGCGTTACTTGTCCTTACTTCTGAGGTGCATGGGCGGGAATGGGAGGTTACGCGAAGTCCGGCCTTCTTGAGGAGCTTGTAAAAGGAAATTGTAGCATGTCTTGTCGAAGGTTTGTAGAGACTGAGAGGCACAAAAATGGGACGACAGGAAGGGTAACTAGGTGATTATTGATTTTCTATCCTAGAGGCTCGGGGCGCCTGCGTTGCTTTCTCCTTGAACGAAAATAAAGGTTTATGGTTTATGGGGGATTTAACGTCCCAAAGCGACTCAGGCTATGAGGGACGCCGTAGTGAAGGGCTCCGGAAATTTCGACCACCTGGGGTTCTTTTACGTGCACTGACATCGCACAGCACACGGGCCTCTAGAATTTCGCCTCTATCGAAATTCGACCGCCGCGGGAAAATAAAGGGGGGGCCTAGGGTGTGTGCTTTCGTTTAAGGACGAGAATCTAAACGCCGTAGCGCTGCATCCGAAAACGACAGGAATGCACGTGATTCTGTTAGGGGCGGAGCTTTAATACTTCATCATTAGCATTGCTATCATCGCAAATTGGTTTTGAGAAAAGGAAAGGCGCCATTTAGCTTCTCAGTGGACGCCTCAACTGCGCCGTGAGGGAAGGGAGCTGCGAATGAAAGAAGAAATAGAGGACGAGTTGCTCCGGAAGCGGAGGGCTCCCTGATAATTTCAACCCCGGCGGATCTTCAACGTGCACTTACATCCCACAGCACAGTTTTGCCTGCATCGACACGCGGTCGCCGCAGCAAGGATCGAACCCAGGAACTCCTTCTCTGCAGCCGAGTGCTCTAAGCCACTGAGCCATCACGGCGGGTAGGGAACAGATAATGGAGGTATCGAAAGTCTGTGTTTAGGAAGGGAAAAAAACCATTGACTCTCACTTCTCGGCTGACAACTCAAGTGCGCAGTGGAGGTGCCAAAAGTCAAGAGCACGGTTGAGCAATAATGAGCTGCAATTAGTCAGGTCTTTATGTGGAAAACCCAATGTCTGTGGCGGTTTTTAGCCTCAGTGTAGAGGGTGAAAACTTAGTGTCCACATCAGAAAAGGAATATTTGTGGCTACTGGAGTTCTGGTTCAACTAAGTGAACATGAAAACAAATGAACTGCTAAATCGAAACTTCAGTTGCCAGCGGTGTGGGCGTATTGAGCTCTTCAACACAAAGAGGCCACACAGTCGTAATCTAAATGCGAACCCATAATAGCATTGATTGTCTGCCGCTCTGTATTTCACGAGAGTCGAGTTTCCCCCTTCAGGTGGTGATGAGAGGAAACACCTTGTTGATGATGAAATCAGGGTTTCCTGATGACCCGGTGGTTCAAACTCGCAAACATTCACGTTACTCGAAGAGAGGAGAAGGTTAACTATTTATTTACAACATAAATAAAACAAGAAGAAACAAAGCAAGGAGAAGACTATTTACAACATGACTAAACCGTTGATCAGACGAATTCAGCCCTCGTTCAATCCAGCGCGCTTGTTTTTAAACCCTCTGTCTCCGCCCTTAGCGGGCACAGCCACCAATAAGATTACAAGCGACGCACCTCACCAATAAGTGGTCAGGGAAAGGAAAATAAGGTTTCCGCCAACTAATCACAGATTGGGGAAAGAGTGCTGATTAAACATTTGGGAAAGGAGAGGTTGCAATCAAATACACAAACAGCACAAACGCGACCACCCTCTCCCACGGCACCCACGGCACAGCCGTTACCACTTTCCTATCTCTTTCGCACACGCGACAAACATATGCCGACGAGACGATCACTAAAGTTGTTTACAGAACACGAAGAGAAGAAGACAGTCGTTACGGGAATAGTGGGTTTCACGGTCACTCGGCTAATACTCAGCCGTATCTCGTGCCTTCCCGAAGCCTCGGCAACCCCTTGACAACGAACACATGTCGACAGCTGTACATGGTTAGGCTTCTTAAGACGGGCTATGCCCGTGACGGCGCGGAGTAAACGAAGGACGTCCGCCGCACGAAGGGAGGCAGGGACGGGACGGTCCCCTTTGTTGGCGACTTCCGACCCCACTGCTGCGGCCTTCTTTGCGAACACGAGACCGACCAGTTCGCGGAAAGGTCAGCGAACTCCACACCTCCCAACCAAGAATGTCACGCTGGACACTTGCTGTCAGTGTGACATAAAAGTCCAGCCACAGTTTCCCGGAACAAAATTACACACACGCGCACATGTATGCTCGGCTATTGAATCAGTCCACAAACACGCACGCACGCGCACGTTGCGGTTAATTCAATCCGCACTCAAGGTTAGGACACAAATCTGCACATTCCAGAATCCACCATGTCCGATCGGTGCACCAAATTGGCAGAAATGATTTCTAGCCGCCTACATCTCGAAAACAGAGTTCATGTTTCTTTTTAGCTTTGTCCACAAGATTGGACCAAAATGCCGATTTATCCAGCACGGCGCCGGTTGCAAAGGCTGCCGCTGCTTTCGGGATCTGCATTGTCACTTTCCTTGAGATCAACAGGGCTCACCAGCTCCCTGACCCCCACAAAGATTGCTGCTGCCATCGCGTCTGCATTCTCCCGTTCTCTGAATCTCGCATTAAAGTTAGGTCTCGATCTGCTGCTTCACTACATACACATACACACATACAGCTTCACATACAGCTTTACATCGGCTTTCAGGTGACGCTAACTATTCGCAGAGCTTGCAGCCGACGTTCTCATGCAAAGAAAACCATCTCCTTAAGCATTCTTGTCCCACAATTACTTTGACCAGCTTTCTCACGCACTTCTGGTAATGAAGTATTATGCTTCATGTTTAGACTTACAGGTATGAATGCAGTATCCGAATCTCCGAGCTCCCTAGCTGCTGTGAAACTCTTTGCAGCTTTCGCTGTTAACTCCCAATCTGCTGCAGAAACATTTGCAGCTTCCGGATCTGCCTGAAGCTCTACTAAAGCCCCGGGTTTGTCGCGAACCGAATCGTGGGGAATTTCGAAATGCTCTTCGAAATCGGAACTCTGATTTTCTTCTACTAGCTGCTCCCTTTCAGAGAGCTCTGTCAGTGCGTGTGTTTCCGGTGTTACCAGCTGCCCTACACCTCTAGTAGATCTGCTGTCACTGTGAGTGCGCACAGTGTCAGGACCGGCTGGTAAGACAACTCCTCTTTGGCAGCTAGATTGCCATCGACTGCAAAGCACGTTCTCGCACTCAGATCCGCCTTCTCGTCCTCGACCCTTACTGCTGCGTCAGAGTTAGCGCACACAGACAGGCATGATGCTGAACTCTTGGTCGCGAGCAACACACTCAAGTGCCTCCTGGGTCTGCTCTATATTCGGTTGCTCTGACAGCACGTTCGCCACAGGAGTGACTAACGCCCCTATGCCTACAGTACATTCCTTTGGCTCGGCACAAAACGTTAGATCAGCTTCTGCTCCTTAGAGAACCACAACTTCCTGTTTTGTTATTTCGGTCCCTGAATCCACACAGGCTTCAGAACCCTGACGTTCGGTTTGCAAGTCGCCACATGCCAGATCCTCCGTCCGATCTGGTTGACTGACCTTATTAACATTATTCTCTGACTGGGAACGTAGCTTATCTGGCGCCAGTATCTCTACCTGAGCTACTCGCTCGTACGCACCTCCCCTCACCGCTGGATCATCTTGTTCTTGCTTTTCCGGACAGTCAGTCATCGAATGCCCAAATTTCATGCAGAAAAAACATTGAACTGCTGCGAATAAGACCTCGCTATCGACTTTCGCCCCCTGCGTTAATTTCAACTGCATCTGTGCAAGTTTTCTCTTTTCCAGCTCAATTTGGAGTTTCAAATTTTCAATTTCACTCTGCTTTTCTGCCTCCCCCTGCTCAACGTGTCGCATCATGCCCTCCCGATCATACCGTACGGCAGCCATCTCCGTTTTCCGTGCTATCGTTTCTAGCACTAAACACTGCACCGACATGGTGAATTCGGAGAAAGCAGAAAGGTCTCCTACCTAACTGGTTGCTCTCAGCCCCGGTGATCTCGTCGTCCTGAGTGATGACGACAGGCTTTTCGATGCGGACGACTTGAGCTCTGGATCTCTGAGCAGCTCGCTGACTTCTGCCTCGTTGACTGGCTTGACTTGGTCGCCTGGTTACTTTTAAGCAGCTCGCTGACTCGAACCCCTTCGAGGTGGAGGCCTGGTTCTTTTCAGCAGCTCGCTGACTCGAACCCTCGATGGCTTTTTGTTGCCCGGCTCCTTCAGCTCCTAGCTGACTTGAGCGTCCGACGTCCTCTCGGACTCGACAAGTGATCCTGAAGCTCTCGACGTCAGTCTTTCGACGCAGCTTCACGTTTTCTCCTTTAGGACAAACAGCTTGTCCACCGACTTGTTCCTCTCACTTTCCGTTCATTGCCTCGAATAGAAAGAAGTTGCTATCCTGTTTCGACTGCGCCGGTTGAGTTTCCCGCTTCAAGGTGGTGATGAGAGGAAACACCTTATGATGATGATGAAATCAGGGTTTCTTGATGACCCGGTGGTTCTAACTCGCAAACATTCACGTTACTCAGAAGAAGGAGAAGGTTAACTATTTATTTACAACATAAATAAAACAAGAAGAAACAAAGCAAGGAGAAAACTATTTACAACATGACTAAACCGTTGATCAGACGAATTCAGCCCTCGTTCAATCCAGCGCGCTTGTTTTTAAACCCTCTGTCTCCGCCCTTAGCGGGGACAGCCACCAATAAGATTACAAGCGACACACCTCACCAATCAGTGGTTAGGGAAAGGAAATAAGGTTTCCACCAACTAATCACAGATTGGGGAAAGAGTGCTGATTAAACATTTGGGAAAGGAGAGGTTGCAATCAAATACACAAACAGCACAAACGCGACCACCCTCTCCCACGGCACCCACGGCACAGCCGTTACCACTTCCCTATCTCTTTCGCACACGCGACAAACATATGCCGACGAGACGATCACTAAAGTTGTTTACAGAAACAGGAAAGAGAAGAAGAACAGTCGTTACGGGAATAGTTACGGGATATTTTCAGTGCTGTTACACTTTGATACCGAGAGTAACGGGAAACGATGAATCGAGCAGCCTTGTTTTGCACAGATTCCAACATGGTAATAAGATAGCTATAATGATGGTTCCAGATCACTGACGCATATTCTATTTGCAGGCCTGATTAGCATGTTGAATGCGTGTAGTTTTGTGTCCTGGTTGGCTTGGTGAAGTCGGCGTTTAAGAAGACCAAGTTTTTTTAAGGCTTTGATAGTGATCAGTTCAATATGAGAGCTCCAGGATAAATTAGAGCTAAAATTTACACCGAGGTATTTTACCGACGCTGCAGTTTCAATGATAGTATTATTAACTGTGTAGGCATTAGGACTCGTGTTCAGCAGCGGAAGTAAACTTGAGATGTTTAGTTTTATCTGCGTTTACTACCATTTGCCACCTGCCGCACCAATGAGTTAGCTCATCAAGACCAGTCTGGAGAGCAATGATGTCGCAAGGGCTCGATATTACTCGGTAAATTACACAGTCGTCTGCAAATAATCGTATTGTTGATGCATACCATAAATTCACACACGTGCTGTTGCCTGGTCGCGAAACAAACAACGAATGACATTTCTATACGAACAGGACAAGACTATTAAGTAAAAAACGCTTTCAGTGGAGTGGTAAATGTTTTGCTGCAAGGAACATGAGAATGAGCAAACTGCCGTCCCAGCTATCATCGAGGAAAGAAGGCAGTAAAAACAGCATTTATTTTCTACTGCCAAAGTGCACGTGGAGCGACCATGAGCAATGGAACATCATGGATCTATTGCCAAGTATTTATTTATACATGATGCATCACAATAGTGCACTATACAGAGGGGGGGGGGGAGGTTCGCACAAAACAAATGAAAAAAAAGCATACCGTTTGGGTTATAAAGTGAAACCTCTTTCACAAATGCGCGCTTCTCAACTCAAAATTGAACAGTTGGCACAAAAATATGACGAAAATAAAGGAGGAGAAGGATGAGAAGGAAGAAGAGGAAAGGCAGGGAGGTTACCAGAAGAATAATCAGTTTTCTATCCTACACGGGGGGAAAGGAATCAGGGGATAAAAAAATGAAAGAGAAAGGAGAGTCAAATATACACTCTACACAAGCGTCCTGACAAGAAATTGCGTTATTGTTAGTCTGTGATACTGCATGTAGATATGCGAGAGGGAAATGACCGAATGACATCATTTCATGGGAGGCCATTCTTCAGCGGCGCAGTAAAAAACTAAACTGAGTAAGGTGTCAGGTTGAGGTAATGATGTCTTCTCGTTGGTTATTTTGTCGTAGAATTAAAACAAGTGTTATTTGAGAGCTATCTTCGAAGAATTCCCTATTGCCATTACTTGTTGTGCGCCTTACGCTTCCCGCACTTTGAACACGCAGCTCTGCTTTGGTACTGCCAACTGCTCTCCTGTACCGCCCTTGCGATCGGCGTCCGCCGCTTTTGTGGTCCCTGTAAATGTTCACCTGCGGCCACCTCCTGAAACTGAGATGTCTCTCTCGATCGGTGGGTCACCGCCTCTACGCCCTCGAGGTCATCACACTTGAATGAAATTTGAGAATCATACGGGCTCATTGCGGGCATTTTTAACTCCACATCATAACCGTCATCTGAATGCAACCGCCTTACTTCACTGCCGGCTGCCTGCGATAGTGGGTTGATATGATCTTCCTTACAGCAGGGCATTCGTCTTTGCCATCGTCCCGCTTTTTGATAACCACCAACGATACAGGCGGTAAATTGGCACACGAAGTCATTGCGTTATATACGACACCGCGGCACTCCCAAGGAACGCTCCTTTCACTAGCCATGTTACAAAGATTTCCATTCTCGCAGGGGTCTTCTTTCCTTGTGTTTGTTCGCACACCATGTCACCGTCCACCTCAGGCGGCGTAACCACTGGCTTTATGTCGGGTGCTTTTTTACCCTACAGGCCTACTGCACTGCTTTGCCTATTTTAGCTTCCGATCGAGATCTTCAAATAAACGGTCGGCGAGGTCATGCCCAAGCTTGCAACTTTTCTCCCATTTAGCCTCTGCAGTTCAGCCTCCAGCTCCCTCAATCGCGTCCGCTTTGCTTCCAAAATTAACCACTTTTTCGTCGCCGTGTCCTCGTGATCCTTCCCTTTGCCTCCGCCACACGTGGCTGACAGCATAGAACTCAAAATTGAGTTCTGCGATCCTTCTGTAACTATGTGCACGAACACTTGGACTGGGAAAAAGGTGAGACGGGCAAAAGTCACTCTTTCCATGCAGAACATCGCAGCCTCTCGCTGGGGATGCTGGTCACTCCTGTACTTGGCCGCTGGCCATCAGCCGCCGCTTGCCGTCCAGCGTCTTCGACTGTCGCCGATGCTTGGCTTGTCATTGCCGAAACATTGCCCCTTCCTTGCCTTCTATTCCTTCTGTGCTCTCTTCCCATAGCAACCGGATCCTTGACGACTGCGCCAATAAACCTATTATATTTATTGATTCTTTTACACCAAGTGATAGCCGTCAGAGACGGTTTGTTGGCTTAAAGGCTCCTTGCATCCTAGGTACCCGATGAATGACGGTGAAATGACTCCTTGCAAAAGTGACGCGAAAATGAACTGAAGTTTATCTGCAGGAGGTCTACAAAAGATACAGCATGACAACAGTGACAAATAAGATGGAGCTACCTAACACATAAATGTTCCTTCCTCGGCATAGCCGAAGATGAAGAGCATTTAAACCTAGCCCAGAACTACAGATTGGGCTCCCGGGCTCGGTTTTAAACTCTCAGGAGTATGTCGCAAGTCCAGGAAGCATCCAATAGCAGCAAGCCTCGGCACGATATGTTCCTTGCTGTTTCCCAATACACAAATCCTAAACATCATCAAACTAGTAACAAAACGCGATCTCCTCAAAAGGGATTGGCTCTCCGAATCACGCGTCCCGCGCTCCAACTTTGATACTGCACAGGAAACCCTATCTCAAAGTAAAAAAACAACTTGACGGACCCCAGATTCTCTTCCTGCCAGGGTAAATCTGGCGCCTTCTTACAACACATTCAATTATGATCTCTTGCGGTTCCCATGCTGAGGACGTTATAGCAAACCTGAAAAGTCACGGTCAGGCAATCGCCCTTTGCTTGGGGGAGGGGGTTGTTGCACCCCGCTGCTGCCGGCGGTTTCCTGAAGGGGCGAGCACGGGTCGAGAGAAGCTCTTCGGTTTGCATGCAGAAAGGCGATGTCCCTGGCCTTCTAACCGTTGACAGCCGGCCGCGTGGTGGTGTCTGTCGTCCCAACGGCTGGCGGTGTTGTCCGAGAGTGTTTCCACAACTCGCATCGAGCAGTCAAGACTGCCTTAGAGGACCAATTCGGAACGCTTTTGAGGAGAGCAAAAACGGCAATAGCGAAACAATTCAAGCCTGCCGAAGGGAGATCTACGGATATATTGATTGCTATAGTAAAATCTTACTATGTATGAAAAAGTTGCGTTCATAAACCGCTTCCCGTTCAAAAACGCTTTTTTCCAGAATTTTCACCAAACGCGGATTCCATGAGAGGTTGCGAAATGTTCAAACCCCACAGCGCCTTGATCAATCCAAGAAACTGGGAAGGAAATTCTTTCTAGTGACTCATTTATTGCACCCAAAAATCCGAATGCTTCCCGAATCAACGCCACGAGTGCAGTAGAGGGCGGCTGCTGTCTACTGAGCATCGTGCACTGAACGAAATGAACTCCGTGTTGTGTCTGGATGCAGACCGACAGAGGGACGGTGGGCGTAAAGAGAGTGGAAATACTGCGAATGGCAGTGCTTCGGTGTTTTTCGGGAGTTTACTAGCTTGGACCGCAATCAGCGAGCGTCCTACACGAATCTTGTGTGTGCTAAAAGGTCCTTTTGGATAGCCACTAACATCGCATCATCTGGCCTCCAGGCTACGGGTCCTTTCATGGCAACAAGCACGCACAGGCACTCACTCGACAACTCACAGGCTGGACACCAGGTGACTGCCCCTCACTCCTCAATGGCACATTATCGACAGAACTATTTATATTGTACCACATCCTTGAATGATACAAACTCCAACGATGAACGCTTCCACCACCAGACTCATCCCTTTACAGACCAGATGCCACGGCGTAACGCCAGCACCAGAATTCTTTCTCTTCGCGCCACCACGAGTATACCATCTTGCCCTAACTATTGCCCTCGCACTGCCCTTCACGAAACAGCGCCAAAAACTCCCTGTACCACTCCATATCGCAGTGACCAAACGCCCTCCTGGCAAACACCTGTACCTCACCCCACTACCTCCAGACGGGAGGCTTCTTTGTCACCTGAGCAATTAACGACGGTTGATAGCGCGGGCCCACAGGATAGCTGAAGCTGTCAGAATCCCTGAATGATCATATCGCCCACGGCGATTGGTCCCCCGGTCACCTTTATAAAAAATTGTTTACCACTACCTACTGAGCACACTGCGCCGCTTCCCTCTGTTATTAATTTCTACAGAGCCCCTATGGCTAGACCTTCTTATCATGGTTATCTCTATGTGGCTCATCGTCATGTCACAGAATTGATCCAGCATGGCAGTGGTTTGCTAAAAACGTGCACTTCTTTGGCAGACCGTGGTAGAAACTAGACGTCAGTGTCTTCGCAATGTATTCGGAGAGCCAGGTTTCGTAAGCTCCAAAATCTAGAGTGCAGGACAAGCAAAAGAACTCTGGCAGTTCAACGATCGCAGAAAGAGCGCCAGTGCAGCAGTGTAAATTAAGTGTTTAAAAGCAGAAATTTTTTCCGAGTATTCTCTGCCTAGTTATTAAAAGTAGCAAATGTCTTAGGAGCAGTTTTTGCCTCTAGAACATAGCTAGACAAGCACATCCTCCCTCTAGTCCCGCTCGCTTTAGACAGCCAAACCGCATGTTTGACGTCATTTCAAAGTATTTTCTGAAGCCCATACGAACACGCCGTTTCGAGGACATGTTCTTAACTAAGCCGAGCATTTTGAGCGCAATATTAAAGGATCAGTTTTCGGTCAATTTTGCCGGCAATACTTTCATGGTAACTGCTTCAAGGTCAAGTATACAGCGAAGAATGCTTTCAGTGTTGTGAATGCGGTTGCGGCATCATATCACAATGTAATGTAATTGAAGACCTGCTACGTCACCGTGTATCGCCAACGAAAAGCATGACTAAGAAAGCACTATATCCGGTAAGAAAAATTTTTACACCGGTTACCTACCATTGCACGAGCAGGTGATGGTTTCGCAGACTTCCAGTGCTTGACCTCAAGGGCAACGTTACTATAGAACAAGCCAGTTTCGCAGCTAAACCAAAAATGCTGTCCCAGTGGCAGTCACACGAAATAACGGCGCTGCAGTCGGGCTTTGTTTACTGCCCAGCGCATCGTCTGCTGCACGCAGAGCGCAGAGTATGCGATACCACCCCAGTCGAAAAAAACAACAACATAAATATCTGTTGTGGGAGAGAAATTCTGTTCTCTGCGAGAAATCTGTGTTCGCTACAGATACTTCTCTTGTTACGGCTCTGTTGCGGCTACAGAACATCCTGATGCGACGACAGAACGATCTGTTTTGACAACACATTAATCTCTTGTGAGTACAGTATAACATGTGGCGACAAGAGAACGTCCTGTTGCGGCAACAGAAGTACCTGTAGCGACGACAGAAGACAGAAGACACGCTGCAAAGTGTTCCGTAGCTACAATACACGTGACAGAAGCGCCGAACTTCTGTTGCGCCAAATGTAATCATGAGGGCAATAAATGCAACCATGAGTTTCAGCTGCATCGCGTATACTTGTAAGTTGTCCCAGCTAAAACGCATCAACATATAGAAAATCATAAGCCTTTCTTATGAATTAAAATGAAGTGATGAGCTTTTTGGCTTTGTATAAAGTAGTATTTTTTGTTACTCCTACAACCTTAATAATTATTTAGCATAAATTAACATTGTAATCTTGGCTTCAAACAATAGGAAAATTATCCACTGCCTCGAAAAAATGATCTCCCTTTTTAAATTAAGGCTAGTGCTTTTTTCTTTCCTTGATATTAGGTCGTCATAAATAAATAACATTTAAATAAAGATTTCAAAGATTCGGTGTTAACAGGAAAAGGTCGAGCGCCACAAAGATAGTCGGCCTCAGGTGCTGAAGTTGAGGCAATTTAAGCGTACCCCTTTTTATTTCGCGAAAATGAAACCCATCAAAAGTTAAAAATACCGTGTGACAGCGCGTTCCATGCGTATGAATGTGCAGGAGTTGCCGTGCTCTTTTCCGCGTTTTGGTAAAACGCTACCAGCTTAGCTCTTCTCCTTTCTCCACGACAGTGCTTCGCGTTGTTACTAGTCCCGAAAGTGCCAAGGGCTGTGCGCCGTTATCAGCTGCCGGTGCGTTTCTAAGCCACATTAAAATTTAAGAAAAATGGTTGACTATTTATTAAAGTAGGGGGAATGAAAAATTGCTAACCTGTGCGCTACATACCCTGTAACAGTATTCACTTCATCCCAATTCGGAGGAATGCTTGTTTTTATTTTTAAAGTTTAGATAGCAGGTCGGCGCACTCTTTCATATTTCTTCGTTCGCAACTCCTTGCAGGCTTCGATATTTGGGCGTAGCTGTGTGATTGGGCGCTTGTGTTCATTTCCGCCAAGAATATATTTCATATAAGGAACCGTAGAAAACATGTGGGCAGCAAAAAAGACGCGTCCCCCCCCCCCCCTTCCTCGATGGGCAATCGTACCAGACATCGTACAAAGCACAAGGCCTCAGATCTGTACTCAGTTTCTGGTAAGTGTAAACCCAGCAAGCCTTAATTACTTACCGGCTTAAAAACTAAACACTCGGCCCGGCAAGGAGCACATCTTAATCTAATTTAAATTATCGCCGAGTCATTATGAGCATTCATAGGTGACCACGGCTGTAAGGTCTTTGCAATCTCTGCAGTGCTGTTCAAACGACACATTCTTCAAAGCGCGCATGAAGCTTCTGTAGCCGGAAACCATGCGGCGGTACTATATATTCAAAGGGTCCATATCCCAGTCCTTGACCGATACAAGCATAGGGAGAGCGCGACGCGGAAGCAATGTGGTGGGTCATCCTGGCAGCCCGCTCTGCGTTTACGACATCTACTAGAACGGCTCCTCAAAGTAAAAACGGTCCATCTGCTGCGTGCGCGGCACGCGTAGAAAATCGGGGAACCCTTGCCGGACACAAAAATAAACACCATCGCAAGGCGGAACGATCATTTCGGGGCACGGAAAAAAAAAACGAGGGTACGTCGGTGTCAGTACATCTGAGTGACGAAAAGCGGCGCGCTTAAACATTACCGGACAGAGACGGCATTCTCAAGGTGGTGACTAAAGTCTAAATTCTTATTCCGCAAGCGGTGAAATGAAAGCAATAAGCTGGCGGAAATGGCAAACATAAAATATGGGGAAAATACTGAAAGAGACAAAGTGCGCGAAACGCCTCGACGAAGGGACGCGGCGTCAAAGCGCAAGAAACCGACCGACACAACCCGCGAGAACTGCTGGCTGGCTAAAAAGCACCAGCCATGGCGGGAAGTGCATACAGGATCCATTCCTTAAGTAGAGGCGATGCACAGAGCTTGAAACAGGCTACCAGTGAGTCCGAATGAAGGATTTCCTAAACAAGAAAGGTGACGTTAAAGGTATTTTCATGCTGGTGGTGGCTTGAAAGGGCAGGTAAAGGGTGAGAAGCCATTAGGGGGCGGGAAATGGGGCCTGAAAGCCTCCTGGAAGGCAAGGTAAGGGGGGAAGGTTTCGGGCGGAGCAGGGAGGGGTTTTGCTTTATTTTATTCTTTCTTTTAGAGAGGTCATGGTGGACTGGAAGGGAGGGAGGTGAGTGGGCAGACACGAGCTCGCTAAAAAGAATGTAAAATAGCCTACGAAAAATTTCAGTTGGTTTTGGAGGGTACTGCTGAAAAGAACGAACAAAAGCGTTTCTGCAGCGTACTTTTACCTGCATTACATCGCATACATCACGACGCGAAAGTCGGGAACCATCGCATTATGGTCACTGCTCTTCAGTATGTCTCAGCTCACCAGCGCTGGCCGCGTATGTAGACGGCGCTGTTTGCCACTATGGCCTCTACTCTACTTACACTAAGCCTGCTTTTGCCCTCTTCACTCTTCCTCTATCCCTCTCTCTGCGAGGAGAAGCCCCTTGCACGATGGGTGCCAGGACCGCCGGGCGGCTGAGCTGCTGGGCTCGCGGGCCGTAGGAGCGCCCCCGTTGTTTTGCGTGTCGGTATAGTTGTATGTTAGTGGTGTGCCACAGACATGTTTCCGCTTGCTCAGTACGCAAGTGAGCACAAGCGGTATGTCTTCCGCGAATACGCTGTGATGAACTTCTCCCCATTGAACATCGCAGACTTGGACAGAAGAATGAAGTGTTATGGGATGGTGATAACACGCGCAACGGCTACTACAATGCCCGCATCATCCATTCGACCGGCAAGTACTCATTACTGCTAAGTGCACTCATGTGGAATGAGAAGGAACAGATAATTTGTAACGCTCGCATTTAGCCGCAGAAAACCATTAAAGTGGCTGTGGGGAGGTGCAAGCACATGGAGGGAAGACAGCAGACGCGAAAACGAGCCCGATGAGCGGAAGAAGGTGTGTCGAATGCCTGTCCCTGTTTTATACTTGTAGCAGCAATTAGAACGTAAGTACTTACTTTCCAAAAGGTAATTTTTGCCGCGGGACACCCTTGAAAGGTACAGTTTTGCTTCCTGCCACGAGAGGTGCCAGGGCGTTCCAACGTTTGAGCTCTGTTGTCCTCGGCAAAAGATGCAATGTTTTAAAATGGCTTACGGTTTTCAGTTGCAGTGGTTGCGCTCCGGCTCCGACACATAGCTATGTAAACGACAGAGACAAAAGTGCTAAGTTCAAAACAAAACAGATGCTCTGTAGTATTTCCCTTTGTTTGTCCCGCCGACGATCACCCCAGCGCTGTAGTCAAGCGCTCTCTTGCCTGTATATACGGCCATGAGCAAACTTGTCTACAGTTCTCGAGCGATGGTCTGCTGCGCAAAAGATAATAAACTTTAACGCCCATCACGTGTCTCAGAGAGAAGTGCTTTCCATATGTGGGATTTAACGTTCCGGAGCTACATATGGGCGTTGTGCTAGGGATGTCGAAGTGGAAGGCTTCGTAATAATTTAGTCGACCTCCGGGTTCGTTATGCGCTGATGTCACACGGCACACAGGCGTTTAAAATTTCACCTCCATCAAAATGTGGCCGTCCTTGCCGGGATTCGATATCGCGGCCATCGCATCAGCAGCCGAACGCTAAACCATCAAGCCACCCCCAGCAGGCAGACAATATTTGCGCTTGAGCCCGGCAAGAGGAGCGGCGCTTGCATGAATGCCCCATTAGGGTATCGCATCAACGTTGTGTCGCATCTCTCTCGCATGTAAATCGGGATAACGTGCCAGGAAGCACCTTAGTCGGGCAGGGAAATTTGGTGGAGGACTGAGCAGATGGGGGTGAGGCGTCGCTAATGTGTGCGTGCATGCCACTTAGGCTATCCCCAGTCCCCCATCTACAGGATACAATCTATAATGGACCATAACGAAGCGACAAATGCCTCACAAGAGCGGCCGGCAACCGGTGCCATTCTCATTTCTTTCCTAGCTTTTCTTTGTGACAATTTTTTAGCCACAATTTTTTTGCTTTTTTGTGCTCTGCTTCTAACATTTACTTTCGCCTGTATCTAGGATTTCTCTTCAGCGTATTTTTTTTATTTTATGGGACGAAGCTGTATATCTGTGTATTCATGCCATATCTATTTTGTTACTTCTATTCAACAGTTTCGTTTTTTACTGCGGAATTAATAACTAAACACGTCCTTATTCCTTTTTTCCCTGCTCAAATTTATTTATCTGATCCCCCTGTCAGTTCTTTCTCAATGTTTCTTTTTGTTTCTTTGACATTTTTCTTCCTTATCTCCTTCCTGTTCTTTCTGAATTATCTTGTTGCCCTTTTATTTTTTGGATGGTGCAATCTTGTACTGTCCCTTGCCATTTCTTATTCCTCTTTCTGCAAGCATGTAAACATACAGCTTATTTTTACATCAATACTTTTGTTTCTTGTCACATTTATATTTTATGAATGTTCATTGCTGTGCAATGCACTCATGTCTCTTTTGCGTTTTGTTTTCTGGTTCGCCTTACTTTTTCTCTTTTTGTTTGAAACGTCATCATCGGTGTCATCACCGGTGAATAACGGTTTTAGCGTTTGTCTGTTATGCTTTTTGTATTAGAACAGGGTTAATATTATAGATAAGAGCGCAGTGTTAGTATTTACATAGTCTCCTGCAAGTATTCAACTATCAACTAGCCAAGAAACATGTGATCCCCAGGTGGTAACAGATATACGCGGCAGACAGCTCAACACGATCGCGCAGGAGTTCTATTACGCGATACTACCGCATGCAGTAACTGGTAAGCGTTCACAGTGTCACATTACTGGTTCAATGATTCCTGTCAGGTGATGGCTTTCTTGGAGAAAATGTTAAAGACTATTACGATAAAAATCCTTTTCGCCGTTTTGCATTGAGGCATGCAACCCCGTATAAAGAATGTTTGTGGTAAAGAATGAATGATTTTATTTGCATGGACTTTTTCTAGAATCTCCTGCAGAAGCGGAGCTACAGTGAAGCAGATATGTTGAAGCGCCAAAAGCTTATGCCGACGTACACGGCGCAGGAGTGCTTGGACCTTCGCCGCTAAAGTAAATTTTGCAGCAACTTCAGCAAAAATTGTGTGCACCACTGTTTTTTGTGCTGCAAAGTTATGCTTGTTTTTTTTTCGTGCGAAACTACACAGTATATCCTAGAATTATCTCGTCTGTCCGTAGCATAGGCTGAAGGTGGAAAATAAAAGAAGTAGTGATGCAATTTTTTAAACACACTTACCGCAGAGGCAGACAGATGTGGGCCACACGCTTTCACCTTTACGTCGTTAGGTGGATGGGTCCATGAGTGCATCGCAAATAAATGCAACTCAAATTCGGCTGTCAGATTATATACCTTCAAAATATGTCGGTATAAAATGTCGTCAAGCCAAATGTCGTCAAGCCATGCATTCGGCGAAACATTACTGCCCAGGACACCACATGAGTGCGAGCGGCCAAAGCAAAGATAAATTTATTCGGATTTACATAAATGCTGCTTTTACGCGACTGCCACATTACAAATCAGTGTACATGAATGGTTATAGCCTCCCCAAGCAGCTAAATAACGACAACTTGTGAAATTTCTTTTCGTTTCTAATTCAGCATTTGTGAAAACAATTACATTTAGTAACCGCAGCGGTGGCTGAGTGCTTCGGCTTTCGGCTGCTAATAGCGAATTCGAGGGCTCTATGCCGACGGTGGCGGCCTTGATTTGAAGGAAGGTGAAATTGAAAACCACCCCAGTGCTATGCGCTGTGAGCGCATATTACAAACATCACCAGGCCGAAAACAATCTGGAGCCCTCCAATACAGCATCCATCATAGCCAGCCTGTCACATTGGGACCTTAGACCCCACAATTAAAACTTCAATTTAGTGCTATTTTTAAAATTACAGTGTCTTTCTAGGTATCTGATTTCATTTTTTTTTGTCATTTAGGAAGTAATTTTATGAACACACGTTGACTGCACAAAAACCTTTTGATTCATGTTTCGTTCACATCTGCATGCTCTTTTTTTTTCCTTGTATGTGTTCCTGTTCAAACGCCTCCCCCCCAGTGTTAAGACTTGGGCCTAAATAAACTGCGGCTACCCAGACATGCTGTTCTGCATTGTTTTGCATGCTCACGCGATTTGCAGTGCTGAGCTGCCAGCTCCGTATGCCTGCAAATAACAGCGATGGGCCACCAACCATTAGGAATATTTCGTCACAGTCGCCTCTAGTAACCTTCCACGCGTGTAAATATTTTCCCATCGGGTGAGGGTCAATAACAAGGGAATGGACAGTGCGGCATTCAACAACATAACATCAGAGTACGGAACGTCACAGTGCATAACATAACAATGCAGACCGTCAGGATGCACAAAACAGACTACAGGCTACAGGACAACGCAGCGAGCTGTGGAAAGAAAAATGATATCTCTAACCTTACGAGGCCGGAAGCGGGCAGAGTGGGGGAGAGATTAAACGCGCGCTAATGCCATCGTAGTCGAAATCAAGACGAAGAAATGGGCTTGGGCAGGGCACGTAATGTGAAGTCAAGATAACGACAGAATACAGAACGCCAGACTACAGGTCAAATTTACGGCAAAAGAACAGGATATCAGAAATTTTTTGTTGTATTTTTTTGCTGGAACTGTTCTTTGAAACGAAGCAGACAAGTCACAAGTGCTTGTTCAAGCTTTCTAACACGATAATAATATGCTGAGATAAGCACACGCAATGTACTAACCACTATCCAGCAACTGTAGCGAGGTGCTGGAATTGGTAAAGGAACGTCTACTTAGGGCTGTTAGTGGCCGCCGATCCAGATCATGAGAGAGAAATAACTCGAAGAATAAGAATGGGGTGGAACGCTCATGGCAGATTCTCTCAGATTATAAATGACAGTTTACCAATATCCCTCCAGAAAAAAATTCTACAACAGCCGCATATTACCGGTACTCACTTACGGGGCAAAACGTGGAGGCTAACGAAAGGGATTCAGCTTAGTTAAGGACAACACAGCGAGCCATGGAAAGAAAAATGATAGGTGTAACGTTAAGAGACCAGAAGCGAGCAGAGTGGGTGAGAAAACAAATGCGTGTTAACGACATCCTAGTCAAAATCAAGAGGAGGAAATGGGTTTGGGCAGGGCATGTAATGTGAAGTAAATATAACCGCTGGTCCGTAAGGGTAATGGAGTGAATTCTAAGATAAGGCAAGCGTAGCAGGGGAAAGCAGAAAGTTAGGTGAGCGGATGAGATCAAGAAGTTTGTGGGGATACGGTGGCCGCAGCTGGCAAAGGACCAAGAGAAGCAATTGTTTTTTCTAAGACAATCTTTCATTCTCCTTAAACGGTGGAGTTGAAGGATACAACGATGAAAGAGCGAAATAACCTCATGCGCTTCATTTGGTCGGTTACCAAACATAAACTGCGGCAGAGCACTTTATCCGAGCTCGTTTAGCCAAACTAACTTCATTGATTTCGATTGAACATTTCTTTCCGGTGTTTGCGAACATTTGCTTGACACATTTTCTTCCTTGTGAATCTGTAGACGAGAGGAGGAGTGTGTGGACATGCCATTCAGGAGGAGGTACTACAGCCACAGAGATGGGGGTAAGGTGTGCTGGCTCACATGCATTGCCAGCCGGCGCAGCGCGCGGTAACA
This sequence comes from Amblyomma americanum, assembly GCA_030143305.2. Lineage (NCBI taxonomy): Eukaryota > Metazoa > Arthropoda > Arachnida > Ixodida > Ixodidae > Amblyomma > Amblyomma americanum. Next base: position 40,036 of record JARKHS020014398.1, read on the forward strand.
ATGCTTTCGAGACCCGCTGAGTGCCTCCGCTCTCGCCCCTGAGGTACGGTAGGCGTGCGAAGAGCCAATGATGGTGATAGAGCAGTAGATATTGGATCACTTTTTGTTTTACCAGAAGAGAAATAGTAAGGAAAACTATGCTCACAGAAACAAAAATTTTAGTAGTGATGTAACAATTTCAAGCATGATGTGGAAATAACTAGGAGAATAAGAATGAGGTGGGGCGCATTTGGCAGGTTCATTCAGATCATAAATGGCAGCTTACGAATATCCCTGAAGAGAAAAGTACAAAGCACCTGTATTTTGCCGGTACTGACATTTAAAGTTTCAGTTTTCCAAAGCCAGTCTTTTTGTATGAAAACAACGCTTGTCAGCAATTTAAGAATGTATCATGAACTTGGAATCGAACGAAAGCACTACTGCAACATGTAGACAGGAAATTCGCCTGGCTGGTACAGAAGAGGTTTGTGTGCAGTCCTACTGTATATGACAGTTGTATCTTACCAGTGCTCACTTATGGGGCAGTGCTCACCTATGGGACAGCAAGGGAAGACAAGCGTAGAGGTGGGCAGCAGAAAGGTGGGCGAATAACATTTTAAGCAGTTAAGGGGGGGGGGGGGGGGGGGTAAGCCGGCACAGCTTACACAGGACATAGTTAATTGGAGAGTTATCCGTCAGCCCTTTGTCCTGCAGTAAGCGAAGTGAGCATGATGATGGTGTTGATAAAATTTTCCTATCGTTGTTTAGACGGCATACGATGGTTAATGCGTGGCCGCTCTGCAAAAATTGACACAAAAATGAGTACACAAGTTGTTTTTATCTTTATTCAAATTTAACAGAGTGCAATGTAACTTAACATCGCTAGCAAAAAAAACCTTATGCGATCATTGCAGACAGGGGCTTGGCTGTGGAGCTAATAAAATGAGAGTTCCGGCCTCAGGCCAAAGCTTTGTCCTTAATATATTCTCAGAAAAACCTAGTTCCTACAGATCTTACTTCTCGAATAAAACTGAACTCTTTTTATGCTATTGCGTTAAGTGTGTGCCATTGATAATAGGAAAGTTCTATTGCGAGAGATATACTATTTTCAGATGCGTCCAAACAAAGCATTTAGTTATTTGGATAATTTCGCTTTGACATTATTGTGGTAAATTTCCTTGGCCACAGTACGGCATGGGTCCTGATGTAGCGCCAATATTACATACTATACGGGCGAATATCCACATCGGAGAGCACTAGTAATGCCCACCAAAAATTTGCTGTCCCCCCGACCGGGGCAAGTAGCTTTTGCTTTTAGTATGTTGCATCACGCTTAGGAATTGTGGGTCATTTTTGCAATCGCATCGCCTCGAACAAAAAGGGTAGGTAATTCAGTTTATGAAGCACACACCAATAGAGTATATTTATTATATAAAATGGCGGTATATGATCTGGTGAAAATCTGCAGGCCCAAATCATAGAGCAACTATAGCTAAAGTGTAGTTACACTGCTCACGTAGATCCTGAAGTGCTTTTTAACTTTTAAGTGGGAATGCGGACTATTAAACCCTGGTGTAAAATGCATCCAAAGGTAGCCATTGCAAAGATTTTCATGTACTAGGATTTTAGTTACTTTCAAAGAGCGCCGTTCGCTTAAATGAGATAAAAGAGTCTGATATTTTGCTTTGCATAAGCAACGCGTCCACTTTGCTGTCGATTTTTCGAAAGCGGCCTCGCTAATATAAAATGTAATACTGGCCACCTTATCCGTCTCTGCTGGTTATATAAAATAATGTTTTTATGAAGTAGTGGCCATAGTTTTCGGTGCAATCCCGCCAACAAGGAAGGGTACGCGATTTTGTTTTGGATGGTAGACAATACCGAAGGAGCTCTTGGATAGCTCTCCGCTTTGGTAAATTTGTTGAGCACCTGTCGTGCATAAATACAATGCCATGGCCACACACGAAAGACAGAGGTCTCGTCTTTAGGTTTTGCAACCTTAAGGTACGCTCCTCGCGGAACAACAGCTTTCCCATGATAAATGTGGAAGTGTTGTACATTTACCGGATGCTGCCTTTGCCAATGTGACCATAGCCTTTGGCCCTTGCTCACAGGCGGATGGACAAAGGGAGGCTTTTGGTTCCGCGAAATTAGTCTGGCAGTAAGCATTGCCGAACTAAATAATCTCCTGAAATGATTTCTCTTCAAAAAGCTTGGATTCATTGCGGGGGTACGGCCACTTGATTGAGATGTTTGTAATGCATTTTTGGATGGCAGCGTTAGAAAATAATTTGGCCGCCAATGAATTCCTTTGCACAAAAGATACTCCGATGTTAGAGGATACCATACAGGCACTTTCTGCAGCACCTCAAACTTTTTAAATTGAAGTAGGAATGTTGAAAATGGAATCATTGGCAACCAAATACTTCTCCCCTCACCTCTACCGAGGTTCCTAGATCTCGAAAATATTCTATTATATTTGTTAGTCATTCTTCTAGGCTGATTAGAAGCCCGGGAACCGATGGTTTGCAGGAATTCTTGAGAAATGGACGGCCACCCTTGCCAAGGCAGAGTCCCAGAGAGCCTTGTTGGGGGTCTGAAAGACGGTGAACCTCTGGATCCGGGCTGCACGTATCCTCGCCCCATTCGTTGTTCTTCGGATCGTCCCAATCCTGGAAGTCCGATTCGTATTCGTGAAGGAATGTTTTCTCTCCTGATATTAGAGGGCGCGTTCTTTGTAGGAGCTTTTTCAAACGAGACCGAAGCTGGTTTTCTGACATCAGGCTTTGAGAACGTTGGAGTGGTGCCTGGACGTGCGAGAGGAGCGTTCCTTACAAACTCCGGTTTTGCAGTAGGTGTTGGGGTAGCATTACTTCTCAAACCGGCGCCCAAAGAAGATTCTGGGAGCGGCTTTTCAGTAATCATTGGCATTGTTAAAGGAGTGCGCGCGCTTTGTTTTTTATTAGATGCGAATGCTTCTGGAACAGCGGGAGAAGCTGTTTCGGGCTCCGGCTTTTCCGGAATCTTTGGCGGTGTCATAGGAGTGGGTACACTTGGTGGTATACTTTGTGCGAGTGCTGGTAATTCGGCTTTGTGTTCTGTAACAGCGGGAGGTGGTATTTCGGGCGCCGGCTTTTCAGCAATCTTTGGCGGTGTCATAGGAGTGGGTGAACTTGGTGGTATACTGGGTGCGAGTGCTGGTAATACGGTTTTGTCTTCTGGAACAGCAGCCGGAGGTGCTATTTCGGGCACCAAGTTTTGAGGAATCTTTGGCGGTGTGATAGCAGTGGGCGCACTTGGTGGTCTACTAGGTGCGAGCGCTGGTAATTCGGTTTTGGCTTCTGGAACAGAGGGAGGCGCTTTTTCGGGCACCGGCTCTTCTGGAATATTTGGTAGTGACACAGCAGTGGGTGCACTTGCGCGTCTACTGGGTGCGAGTGCTGGTAATTCAGCTTTGTCTTCTGGAACAGTGGGAGATGCTATTTCGGGCACCGGCTTTTCAGGAATCTTTGGCCGTGTCATAGGAGTGGGTGCACCTTGTGGTTTACTAGGTGGGAGGGTTGGTAATTCGGTTCTCGCTTCTCGAACAACGGGAGGCGTTGTTTCGACAACTGGCTTTTCAGGAATAATTGGTGTCAAAGGAGTGAGTACACTTTGTGGTTTATTAGGTGGGTGTGCTGGTAATCCGGTTTCCGCTTGTGGAACAGCGGGAGGTGCTATGTTGGGCACGGGCTTTTCAGTAATATTTGGTATGGTGAGATTAGTGGATCCTCCGCGTGGTTTATTAGGTGGAAGCGTTGTTAATTCTGATTTTGCATCTGGAACAGCGGGAGGTGGTATTCGGATAGTTTCATTTGTTTTCTTAGGAGCTCTGGCCCGAGTAACTGGCCCTAACGCTGGTGTCTTCGGAACAGCAAGCACGTTTTCGCTTTCTTCTTTCCGCTTCCTCTCCGAGATGCCTTCCAGAGGCTTTCTGATTGTTTTCGTGGAAACGTTTTCTGTTTCAGGAATTGAGCTGGCGTTGAATTTATGGTCGTTTTTACTAATAACAGTGGGCTTAGCACCAGGCCTATTAATCTCAGCCGCTTCTCGTAATTCTCCACGTTCTGAAGTAACGACAGGGGGTTTCACGGTAACTAGAGTAGGATTTGTGTCTTTTGAACCGCGTCCCCTGGAAACACCAGTTTCCCTGACTTCGAAGGCGTTCCCCGCGGCTCCATGTGTGCCATTACCAGTTTTTGCTTCAAATGTCCTTCTTCCTACTTCCCTTTCTGGGTATCCGCGAACAGAGTGCCTATCCACTTTTGTCGAAGCCCGCCTTGGTGTTTTGCCATGTGGCGAAAGGAAGGAAGATCCTGATATTTTATCGACTTTCGGCTTGCGGTAGATTCCTGGTGTTGGTCCTCTAGTACCTCCGTTGAAAGAGCCTAACGTGGCTGCCTTCCCCGACTTTTCTAGCTCTTTTTTTTCTTCTTTGTGTTCGTCAAGCCGTAGCGTGTCTTTCACGCGATCTGTGGCGTTCTGAAGCCGTTCTTTCAAAAAGGTGGCAACCGTGGCGGCCGTTGTTGTTACTTTTTCCGCCAGCTCCTCTCGCCTTCGGTGGCGTTCCTCTCTCTTTTCCGCCAAGTACTCCCGTAGACGCTCCCGCCTACGTTCGAGCCTTTCCCTGGAATCAATAATTCGTCTTCGAAGATCCCCATGCTTATTTCTTTTTTTGTGGCTTGCTCTTGAACCGTGCTTTTCACTTTTCTTTTTGTTTCGGCTACTCGAGGAGGAGCTTTCTTCCGACGACGAGTCTTCGAAACTTCCGAATAATCTCTCTTTTTCGTGTTCGATTTTGGAACGTAGGCTTTCAAATATCTGCCTCTTGAATTTGCGGAGCGTTCCTGCGGAAGGGAAAGAGAAACAGAATGGAACAATAATTTCTGTCACGTGTTCCTCAGAAATTCAGTAGGTACTGCCAATGATGGTGCAATATGCTGTGCAAAACGTGTTCTAAGCTCTCGCCTAAATCATGTACTAGACGTAGGCCCAGTAGCATAAACAACACTACCTATTCTCATTGCCATCACGAAGCCACAAGCGGATCTTTGTTCAACGGCATGGTGCTTAATGCCACTTGATGCTATCCGCCTCTTTGGGCGCCATAAGAAATCTACAACATTCAAAGCATGAATTCGAGAAATGCCCCCTCTTACAATATCAGAACATGTAGTGTCGCATGGCGCCGGTATTTGCATTGTTATGAGGATACCTTTTCAAGCATTAATCAAATAAAAAGTGCTGTCTCTCTTTGAAAAAAATAATGATAGTCTGTGCAAGAGGTGTGCCTTACTTCGTAACTGTTGTGAGCATAGGGGGTGCAAAGTTGGCTAATAGAATGTAAGCACATAGATGAAGTTTCACTTGTTTTTAAATGTTTCTTGCATAGTTCTTGCATCACTCTTTCGCACGTGAACGGTAGACAGCAACAACCGCACACCTTCTCATCACCAGTATATGTGGTTTGATACTTAATACTTTCGTGCAGCTATGCCATCAGCCAGAACTGAAAAATCGCTGCCAAGTTCTAACGTTACTCCGCATTCTTACTATAAGAGGTCCCCAACCACGACCGTAAGGAGGCCAGTCAACACGCTCAACTGTTAGTACCACTCGCCGTAAATATATCGCAGGAAATTGCATCGTCCTTTCTAAAGGCCTTCAGACAAGATGACAGCAAGAAACATGTGCGTTCCTGTAATAGAGCTTGCTTTTTCGTTCGCCTCGCGCAATCATACAGTAGCTTGAGAACGTATCTGCCCACGGGAACGATAGCGGCTCACGAATTACGCTAAACAGTTTTAAAAGTTTCACAAATCTTCGCCTGTTTGAGGAATAATGCACGGTGTACAATGAAGTCAGTATAATTTTGTGGATTACGAAGAAACAAGATTCTCAGTTCTCTCAGAAGAGCCTGTTAGCAAAGACGCTTTTTGAGAATGCAAGCAGGTAGAAACGGGTGAAACGTTCAGGAGAATCCTCCAAGGTGGAGTAGAGCTTGTAATAAGGTAGTAATTACTCACTGGCATCCACCGAAGCGCCGCCATACGGCCACAAAAGAAAGCCATACAGCTTTCTTAAAGAAACCCATAGGTGTCGCGAGAGTCCGTGAACTGACGCATTGAAGGATACGCGTTTCTGCGCGCAAGCATTGATCATTGCGACATTGCATATTACGTATACCAATCTGTTATCGTGGCAATCGAATTAGGTTTAATAGCGTAGGCGCAAAGGGAATCGTTCAGGCAGAGACTGCATGATACAAGCACCTCTCCGAGCACAAAATTCCGCAACTCTACGCAATCCATACAGCCTATCCCCAGGCCTCAAGATGAGAAAAGTTTGGTCAACGGTCAAATGTCGCGCATACGTTTACTAGTAGCAACACTGAACTTTTGCACTGTTCCTGTGCTTTCAAAGTATCTTTTGTGACGATGTTGCTCACAAGCCGCTTTTATAATTCGAATAATTTTAATACCACACAATAATTTCTGTTTTAAAGCCCCTTTTAAACTTCGATGATATATTGAGTGCTGCAATCAAATTCACCCGAACCAGGTACCACACACTGTCAATAACATTTCACGCGGTGGCTCAGTGATTAGGATGCTCTGCTACTTAGCCGGAGTACCCGGGTTCGAACTCGGCTGCGGTGGCCGCATTTCAATGGAGGAGAAACCCAAAAGGCCCCCGTGTGCGTGCCGTGCGGTGTCAGTGCACGTTAAAGATCCCCAGGTGGTCAAAATTTTTACGAGCCCTCGAACTACTGCATCTCCTTTTTACTTCCTTCTCTCACTCCCTCCTTTATCCCTTCTTCCCTTGCGGCACGGTAAAGTTGTTTGCCAAGATGCGAGACAGATACTGTGCCATTCTCTTTCTTCAACAACCATGATGATGATGATGAAATAACTTTATTTGCACCCGTCAAGGAATCAGAGGGCGAAAAAGACGAGTCTTGACCGCCGTCATCTTCCTCCCCTTTCAGCAGGCTGGGATCCCTTGGGATTCAGCGGTGTCCAGGGCCAGACGGATGACTTCTTTTTGTTCTTCTTCTTTCTGGCTGGCCATTAAAGCCTCCCAGGACTCTATATTCCTGTCTGGTTCGTTGTGGCTAGGGCATGTCCACACCATGTGGATCATGTCTGCTATTTCATTACACTGTTTACACCTGGGGTCTTGGATCGCCGGATGCCATCTGCTTAGTGCGAGTGGGTTCGGAAAAACTCCCGCCTGTAACTTTCTCCATATGACCTCTTCCTTTTTGCTGAGGCCCTTGCATGCTTCAGGTAATGTCTGTCTTCCTAATCTGTAATGGTTAAGAATATCTTGGTACGTGTTCAGCTCCTCGCTCGTCTGAAGGGACTCTCTACTCGACGAGACCACATTGGGGTCCCGGTGTGTGAGTCCTCGGGCCAATGCGTGCGCTGTCTCGTTTCCCCGGAGGCCCTCGTGGGCCGGAGTCCAAACAAGGTTAATTAGTTCTGCCGGTGTCGGGCCGGCTGTGAGAATTTTGACTGCTTCGACAGATACCCTGCCTGCGTTGTAGTTGCGGATAGCCGATTTGGAATCTGTTATAATCACCCTAACATTCCGTTGAGTTAAAGCCAGCGCAATGGCTACCTCCTCAGCCGCTGTTGCATCACTCTGTTGGGTGCTGCAGCACGAGACTCGGTCTCACAACTATTTTTTTTGCATTTTACTGAGTCTCTACCAAACCTAGTGACGTCAACTAACTCGTGTACTTTTAGTTTCCCCAAACAAGAACTTGGACTTTCGAGCGGAAGAGTGAAAAGACAACCGGTTGAAAAATGCTGCTTATGCCCTTAAAAGTAGTTCCCAAGTAACCCTATGTATTTTTTCTTTTTCATTTACTGAGGAGCCTCCTCTTTTCCATGTAGTAGGCTTACTTGAGTGCGAGTGCCTTCTGATGCGGCGAAGTACTTGTTGCATTTCATTGAAGTCCTGCTGATTGTTGAACTCCTGGTCATTGGAACGTATTGCATAACACCTGCCACTAAAACAAATACCTCGTCCGGGGTCCTACGTAGAGAAATAAAACATGAATGCAAAACTTTTCTACAATACATTCATGTCTCCACAGAACATTTAGCAACGAAAAAATATAAAGGCAAAGGAAGACGCATTCTGGCAGTTTCTGGTCTCATTTGGCCAGTACTTTCTAATGAAGAGTGCTTTTGATGCGATATGAGTGTACCTATTAATGATTCTTCTAAGTAGCCGTAATTCCTTGCGTTCGCATCGTGCTACTGTCACGGCAAAGTACACCGGTGAAGCTTCCATGGTGTAGAAAGATCACAGCGCGAGAAAGGTTCCCATAAGTTGTAATATAACTGGCGCGCAGAACTGTGCTGTTGCATAGCCGCGATGGAGCATCAAAATGGCATTAGGGCTAGCAAAAAAGAAGTTTTTTTGCACTGTGCTAATGTTCAAGTGTACTTGCTGATGCGCTGATGAGCAACGTGACATGCGGGTCATAGTTCATTTCTTAAATTTTCGAAGTTACAGTTTTCGAAATATCATCGAGAAAATAAGAAAAGATTTTCATGATTTAATCTGTAAAGAAATAGGTAAAAATAACATTGTCTTTACACTTTTTATTGATCTGCAAAAAGCGTTTGATACTATTAACCTTAATTTACTATTAGCTTAACTCGATCATTTTGGTTTCAGAGGTCCTTACATGTTTTTCAAGAGCTATTTTACTGATCGAGAACAATGTGTTCGAATAGGCGAATCATTAGTACAATGTTACACGTTTCTATTGGTGTTCCTCAGGGCTCAGTTTTAGGACCATTATTATTCAATATTTACGTCAAAGACATGACCGATCTTCCTTTAAGCTCTGAGATTTTTTTATATGCAGATGACACTGCTCTGGTGATCCCATGTGAAACTTATGAAAAGCATGCGGCAGGATGCAACGGGATGTTCATTTTTTGATAGAATGGTTCAACGCTAATCAGATTTATACTAATATCTCAAAAACCTGTCTTCTTTGTTTTCATAGTCTATACAAAAAACTTCGAGCATACTCTAATATATATCTTCATGATAAGAATTGTACATGCTGTTCATGCCAACCTTTGGAACTTAAATCGAGCTTTCAAGTATCTTGGCATGACATTTGACGAAACTCTGTCATGGAACTTTCATATTCAAGAGCTAGCCAAACGTTTGCGCCTGGTGTGTGTTTATATGTATGCCCTACGATCTATTTGCGATGTGTCGGTTAGAAAAATGATTTATAAAGGGTTAGGAGAATCCATATTGCGGTATGGAATAACAATTTACGGAACCGCATCATTATATAAACTAAACATACTAAGCCGCATACTGTACAGAATTGCATCTAATCTCGCCTACGGAACCAGCTGTCATGATAAAGCAGTAATAGCTAGTATGGAACATTTTGAGATGCTACCTGTACACAAGCAATTTATTTTTGACATATTGCGCAAAAATTTCTTCTACAGCGTCTTTAAAATCGATAACATTAAAGTACGGTCTCTCCGTCAGTCGGAAAAATACGTCATACCACGGATTTACACTAATTATGGAAAAAAACCCGCAGTCATTATGTTCCTTATTACTTCAATAAGATGCAAACCGCCCCGAGCATTAATGGATTAAAACAACTTAACAAGTTTCTTCGATCGTGGTTGAATAGTAATATTGAGTGACAAATTTTTAATCTATTTTTTCCATGTTCTCAGCGTTGCCATTTCGTGCATGAAAGTGACAACGGTGGAATGCTTTCTTGTACTCCACGTTTTTTGTACATGTGTTCGCCTCGCATCGCGGAAGCAATTTCTGAGTCTGTCTGGTTCGAGCTCTTTTGTGTTTTTGTGTTTCTATTTTATTGCATCGCGGAAGCAATTTCTGAGTCTGTCTTGTTCGAGCTCTTTTTTGTTTTCTATTTTCACTGCTGAGTCATGTACTTCACACCCCGGCTGCCCAGCCACGCACACAAGCGATAACGCTTACGCGGGCTGGAGCATGTACTTGCGAATTGAAGTGAATAAAAG